>CAMKVN010001684.1:0-17064 GCA_946474995.1 Funneliformis geosporum
ATAAAAGTCTTAAAGCTAAATCCCTTGTTAATCTTGCGTTAATACTAATTTTCAGTCATTAGTATCGTAAGATAACACTATAATGAATTTCTATATTCTGAATTTTTTGTTATTGTGAATTTCATGAGTAGTCTCAAATTTTATTAAATAAAATAATTAAATATAATGAATTTTTATAATAATACTTACTATTATTACTATTATGTAATAAATTGAAAATACTATACTAATTATAATAAATGCTTTTGTTAACGAATTTTTTATATAATGAATTTTTATATTAAATTTAAGAGATATAGCAAATTTTTTTTATTACTATTAAAGGAAATGTTACATTATAAATTTTAATAAAGTATAAATTATTAATTTAAATATTTGTAAGTATATAATAAAATATGTAAAATTATTTAATAAATTTTTATAGGGATTAATAGTATTGAACCTCAGATTAATTAGTGTCAAACCTAAGGTTAAATCAGTGGTGATTAATTAGTTGATTCAATTTATTTAATTTCTATAATTCAAATTTGAAATTTCAATTGCTAAAAATTTTAATTGCAAAAAATATATAAAGTTAGGTATGTAATCACGTAATATGCATGATACGTGATATTTGTTGTTATTTGTTATTATTGTTTATTTGAGATATTTTGAATAAAAAAGAATGTGTTTGTCAAAACAAATGGAAATATTATATAATAAAGTGGAGTTCATAGGCGTGGTGGTAAAAAATTATTTTTTTGCACAATTTTCATGAAATTCAAAGACACTTTTGTCTCTAATAAATCTTACTCAATTTTTATTCATTTGTTATGTTTAAATATTCATTAGAAAGAGAATAAAATTATGGATGATATAGTTTATTAATATTTTAAAATTAATAATTGATTTATTAAATAATATTGCTTTAAGATTAATATTTTTCTTAAAATATTTATTATTAAAATCTCATCACTGTATAACGAATAAATTGTTAAAATTCGATAAGACATTACCGAATTTTCTCATTATAACGAATTTTGACCTCCAAAAATGAAGATTCGTTATAGTGAGGTTCAATTGTAATAAAGAAATTGGTTTGTTTTGCAAATTTCTCGAAAATCTAAATTGTATTGAATATATTTATTGTTGGTGTGTTCATTTTTATTTTCTTGATTGAATAAAATAACAAATAAGCAACTTTCGAACGTGATCAATTGTCTAAATACTATAATACAAAAAAATAGATAAACTTATATAGAATAAATCCACTTTAAATTTATTAAAATTATTTCATTTAATAAAATAATTCTTGAATTTCTTCAAGAGATTTACCAGCCGTTTCAGGTACCATCAAATAAATGAAGATCCATCCGAAAATCATAAATGACGCATATAACCAAAATGTTCCCGATGTAGTTATCATTTCGGTCAACGGTAAGAATGATACTGTTATTGCTAAATTCACCAACCAATTCGTTGCTATACAATAAAAATATGGATGAAGATTTTAAAGATATAACCGGAATTTTTTTGTTAAAGGTAACGTTAAAGATAATCCCACCTGTTGCTATTCCTGTCGCTCTTCCGCGCACACTTAATGAAAATATTTCACTTTGTATTAACCAAGGTGCATGTCCGAGTCCCAAGGCGTATGCTAATAAATTTCAAAAAACCATTCCTAAGGTTTTCTAGTTTTCTTATTATAAAATACAAAAATTTTTATGCTTACCCATAACATAAAGAACCAAACAAATTAAGGCAAACCAAGTGTAAATGGGTTTCATATTTGGACATTCATCATAAAATACTACATCAGTAAAGTTTCCATTCGCTTGTTCATTAAAATTATTTCCTCCGCTAATTTCTTCTCTTTTAAAAAGAAAATTAACATCTTCAATATTAATTAAATCTTTGCTAGGTTGTCGAGATAAACAAATTCCACCATCGCGTTTGGCAAATCCACATCTATCATCTAATAAACAAGCACCACATCTATCTCCGTAATCTATACATTGCGGTTGCTTAACTGTAAACCCTGTTATAAAATAAAATCCTATACCCAATAATAATAAACTCACAATCGTAGCAATCACAGTGTTTAAAAGTATTTTACGTCGACCAACCCGATCAATTAAATTTAATGCGACAGCTTTAATTTTGGAGGGGGAATTTATTAAATTTGAAGCAAACACGGGAGTACAAGATCAAGTTAAAGTTATATTTACCTGTCATTAAGAAATTGGTAAGAGAAACTACAAGCGAGAACATAATAGCATCTCTGATATTAATAAATCCAGCCATTTTCATTATAGTTGCCTAAATATAGTTCGCAGCAAAACATATCTATTAAATGCGTCATTGTGGTTCAAATTGCAACTAAAGCATATAGCAAACCTACACCATAATACATTGCAGTATCAAATCCAGTAAGCTGTTGAATGGCTTGTAATCCACATGCAATTATAAGTGGTTTTAAATTTGGATACTGAATTAATTTCCTATAAGATCCTGATGAATCTACTGCTATTGTCTCATAAATTATATCAATTTCTAAGATACAATCAGGAAATGAAAATTGAAGATTAATAGATCTATTTAAAAGTATGTTTTAAAAAAAATTTTTTTATATATATATTACCTTCATCTAAAAATGCTTGTGATGAATTTGGATAAATTTTCTGTAAAACACGTTTCGCTTCTTCAGATTTTCCTTTCCTTACAAGGAATCTTGGACTTTCTGGTATAATTGGCATAACTGAATTTATTTTTGAGAGTTAGAAACTTTTTTTTTTTTTTACCACAAATGATGAAAATATAATTACCAAATAATTGAATTAAAGGAGGAATTCCAGACACACCAAACATCCATCTCCAACCACCTTTTTCTACAAAAGCAATCCCCACAAGATAAGCAACAACTTGTCCTCCAGTTATAAATAAAACATTTAACGTTACTAATCTTCCTCTATAATACCTTGGAGAAATTTCGCTAATATAAATTGGAACTACCATTGAAGCTAATCCTACTCCTAATCCAATTATCAACCTTCCAAAAACTAATGATGAATATGTATATGCTATAGATAGTATTATTGCCCCTACTAAAAATGTTAATGCTGATAATATCGTAGTTATCTTCCTTCCCATTAAATCTGATAAGTATCCTATTAAAAAATTCAGAAAAACAAAATTAACGATTAAAGTTTTTAAAAAATTTTTTTTTGTTTGTTGATATACTTACCGGCTATAGCTCCACCAAACACTGCTCCTAAGGTTACAGCTATCAAATTTTTAATAATACAAAGAATTGTTTAAAAAAAAAAAATTAAATGTTCTCTGTTGATTTCATAGGTTACAACAAATTACTTACCTCCAACGATTATTCCTTTTTGTAATGCAGTCATGGTAAATTCTTGCTCAAGTAATAGCATAGCACTACTTATAACTCCAGTATCATATCTAGAAACAATTTAGTTAACTCAATTATTTTATTACATTAACTCTTGTAAGAAATATTTAAAAAGAAATTTTGTTACCCGAATAAAAATCCACCTATAGCAACAACTACAGCGATGAAATAAACATATGAAGTAACTTCCGCAGTAACTTCAACATCTCTTAATATTTGGTCGTCAAAGCGCGCATGAGATTCAACATCTCGTGATATGCGTTTTGGTGGACTTTTTGATGATGATTGTGGCGAATTTCTTGGTGATGTTAATTGTCCTTCTATTTCCTCGTCTTCCATAAGTGGTTGATAAGAAAGATCAGACTAAATATAAATAACAAGTTGAAATTATCAAATCAATAGGTTTATAAAAAAATTTTAAATTGATTTTCTGTTGAATTTTGATAATATTATACTTATTATTATTATTATTATTATTATTATTTATGGAATCTCGTTTATGGATAAGATTCGAATTCATATAAAATAATAAACATACATCTGACTTCGGTATGCTCATTTTTTTTTAAATGGTGATAAAAAATATATATATATATGTATTGAATATTGAGGCTTAGATATTTAATAGAAATTTTTTTTTTTATTTGAAAATGATAGTTTTACTGAATAACTGAAAAATTCTTGTTTTTTTGTTTACATTTGATTTTTAAAAATTGCTTTTATAATAAAACTCCAATTCTAATTTTTTCTTGGGAGAGAAAAATGAACCTGTATTTTAGATTCGATTTTTAAATTGAATTTAACGTCACACCAAATGGGTATTACACAAGTATAGTAATTTTTTTTTTTTAAGTAAAGTATGGTATCATAAGAAGGTTTAGTTCGTTTTCTTCTTTTTCTTATGATTGGGTCAGATGTCTCGGAGAAATATTTTCAGAAGATAATTGAATCTTCTCCTTATTATATTGCTTGATTTCTTTTTCTTATACTCGAATTCAATTGTCTCATCATGTAACGATTTCAAAATTACCTGCTGAAACATGATTTCCCCGATATCATATTTAAGTTTTGTCTGCTCGTTTTGTGAATCTGACAGTATTCTCTTCCATAGCCTGTCTTAATTTCGCTTAACCTTAGCATTCTCTTGTCTCAACTTTAAAATTATTTTTTTAAGAAATAAAATCATTCAACGCGTGACTTTTGGTCACGCCTGAACCGGTAATTTTGAAAAAAAAAAAATGGATGCGTGATTATTGTATGAGAAATTAGCATATAAGCTTGTTTTATTTGAAAGGCCTTTTGGCTCGAACTTTTTTATTAATATATATGATACATAGATTTGTTTGTATAAATTATTATCACGTGTTTTGGATAAAACGAAAATGAATTGTTATAATATATGATTTGCAGTCCCAGAAATAATCTTAGTAAAGCCCTACTGAAAATTTGTTATTTGCATTTTCATCTACGAAAAAATGGTCATAAGTTTGAAAGCTCCGAATTTTCTTTTTAAGTGCATTGTTATATTTGAAAATATACGTTAATTGCGTAATGTCACATACAGAATTTCCCTTTGTCAATTCTAAGCAATTGACTTCGCTATGCCGATTTTGAATTCACGAAAAAATTCAAGGCAGATTTTATTCTGTAAACTTTGCTCACGTGAGTCTGAAGACTTTTAACTTAGTAAAGTCCACAATTTTATTAAGTTGTATCGTTTTAAAGGTTACAACCAAACGTAATTTTTAATGAAATAACTTAAATTTGATTCAATTTTTATTTTTTACTAATTTCTGGAAAAAGTTTAAATATATGGTAAACATTTCTTATAGTATATAAATAATTAATTTTACAACTTAAAGCGTCTTTGACTTTATTTGTATAAATATAAAAAATAAATAAAACGAAGCAGAACAATCCTAGATAAATTACGGTATAAATTATTCTCTCCTAGTATATTGCACTAGAGGATTTTTAGGTTGAACCATCATTGTAGTAAAATCACATTCCGGAAACTTGTTTTCATGTAAACCAAGATCAAACATTCTAACAAATACGGCAAGAATAGTTTTAATTTGTAAATAAGCAAATGGTTCACCAATACATCTATGTCGACCTGTTCGAAAAAAAAAAAAAAAAAAAAATTATTAAATAATTTTTTTGTTTTTAGAAAAATAAAATAGGGTAATTCTTACCGGCACCAAATGGAAGGAAAGGAGATTTCGCGCTAGCAGAATGTAAAATACCAAAACCATAATCAACCAAATCATCATCTCTCTCCTTATTATGTTGATCGAAATCGATCCATCTATTAGGATTAAATGTTTCAGCATTTTCAAAATAATCTTCAGAACGTTGAGAAATAGTAGGTAAAGCTTGAATAAAGGAATCTTTTGGTATAACATATTGAGTACCAGGAACAGGTAAATCTTTAATAACTTTTCTAATAATATTGAGAATAGGGGGACGCAATCTAAGAGTTTCTCTAACAACATTATCATGAAGTGTAAGTTTTTTCATCTCATCAAAAGTTAATGGTTCATCTAAACTTCCTAAGATGTCGATCTGTTCTTGACGCAATTCATTAAATAAATTTGGTTGAGCTGCTAGATAGAGCAATGCCCACGCCGTTGTGGTGGACGAAGTATGTTGTCCTGCCATTAACATTGCTATCATAATATGAGCTGATTCTTCATCAGATAATTTTCTACCGTTCTTGTATTGACAATTTGTTGTTAAATATTGCATAATATCCGTACGATCCGTAACTCCTTTTTCTCGACGATCTTTCATGATATTCATGAAGAAATGACGCATTTTAACATGAGCTACATCTCTTAATTTATTTGATTGAAGTGGTAAATCTTCAAACAAGAAATTAATTGGTTTAAATCCACCATCCAAATCATGAAAGATTTGAGCAACTATCAGAAAAAAAATACATAATGGTTAAATAATTATTTGTAATAAGCAAATAAAATCTCAATACCATTTTCGATTGCTAACTTACACGATTCATCTAATTTAGAACGAACTTCATCACCCAACAAACACCTAGATGCTGTCATGATAATTAATTCAGCTGTTGCTTTATGGATATCTTGAATATCTGATGTTTTATTCCATCTTGAAAAATAATTTTTAGTTTCCATTTCAATCATTGGTACGTATGCCCTTAAATTTTCATTAGATAATCCAGATTTAACAAATCTGTTTCATAAAAAAGGTTAAAAATCATTTAGGTATTTTATTTTTTTTTTAAAAAATAAAAATAAATAAAAAGAAAAAAGAATTAACCGACTTTTTTTGTTCCATAAGTACAGAATTATGTACATCATATACCACCCCTTTGCCAAATACAGGTACGGTTAAAGACTTGTAAGCTGCTTCAGCCGATGCATCTGCTAATTTCGCATTAAATACAAAATTATTTCCTTCAGCTCCTAAACACGTTACCATTCTTTTACCAAATAATATAAATGTAAAATAATTTCCATACTAAAGTAATATATAGATAAGATAAATAAAAAAGCTTGGATTCAAAAAGTAAGTAAGTAATAAACCTTACCTCTTGTTGATATTTTCTGTAAAATTTAATCGGATCCATTCCCATAGTTACAGCCGAACCAATTATAGGAAACCAATAAGGTACAATTGGAGGTTCATTTGGATGACGTCTAACATACTGTATCATCAATTGAATTGAATACATTATTTGAGCTGCTTGGTAAATATAAATATTTATTAACATTTGAATTGATATACTTACGAGAATTGATTTAACAGCATATGATAACAGGATAATCAATATTGCAAAACCAACACATAAAAATAAAATTTTATTAACTGAAGCTTCGCGAATTAAAGGAGCAATTAATTCATTTCGTTGTGCTGTCGCATTTGCATGATATACAAATGGTAACAAATAATCATTATAAAATGTATCTAAAATCGAATTCGTTGTCGACATAATTCTCCCCAATAAAAAAAAAATTGGTTAATTATTTTTAGAAAGAGCGATTTCTCAAAAAAAAAAAAAAAAAAAAAAAAATTAAAATTATCGAACATTATCGGTTTTTAAATATTTATTTGGTTGTACTAAGAGGAATAGAATAGGAATAGATCAAAAAAATTTTTTCGTTATGGTGCATGTCATACATGAGAATGATTTCCCGATAAGTTTAACCTAAAGATATGTATGTACAAATTTGAAACGCCAAGAACATTTGTCATGCTTGAACTTTTCATTGTAAAGTATAACTTTGAAGATTCAATGAATTATCGAATTATAATTAAATCCGAAAATGTTGACAAAATTAAATTTGGGCAAAGGTTAAATGCAGACAATACATCTCATGTTCAACCTTCAATAAATTGGCCCATAATAAATAATTAAATGGGTTAAATAAATGGAGATTGGGAAATGGCTTGTACACGATTCAAACTCATCCCAAACCATTCATTGTAAATAATGCAATTTGCAGAACAATTAACATTACTAATTAAGGAAACACCATTATTAAAAAATGAATAGATCAATTACGTAAACCGTTTTTTAAATGCCTATTATTGATGCTTAAATGATGGATGATATTACATATAGACCCTTTCCTTTCTATTAAAGATAAGAAATTGAACAGGATCATGATGACTATTTATACATGATTACATAATTACACAATGGAATCTCGGGGAAATCTTATCTACAAAAATGGAATCTAAACTACTGTGAATTTACCAAACGTTAAATTCTGTTTCGATTGTGTCAAAAAGAATCCCGTTATTAAATTGATTTGACATTGTTTCATAAACCGGATTTGGTGTAGGGGGGTGGGAATATTGTTGAACGACGACATTATTATTCATTCTTAAACAAACGTTTTTGGCCATTCTGTATAGATTTTTGTAGACATCCTTCTCTTCATCTGTAGCAGTACTCCAATATATACCCGATGCTTTGAAAATAGTCGGCATATATGCTTGGTTCCCCAATACGTTTGCTGCTTCTTTAACATTTTGACAGCAGAAAAAGAAGCATGTACCTTTTACGCAAAATCTTTGTTGCGCGTGTTGCATTTCAACACAAATAAAATCTTCAGGCCTAGTATAATAAAAGGGAGGAAATATTTTGCTCCTATCTAATCTCGAGACAAGCGCGTAAGCTAATTCTTGTGTAGAGAAAACAAGTTGTTGATAGCGAGACATTTTTTTATTTTTTTTTTTCTTATTTGTTAAGAGTAAGAGCGATTTTTGAAAGAAAAGGATAACAAAGATGATTTGTCAATTTTTATATTGTTTAATATTCAACTTATCGGGAAACTTTGTTATCTATATTTGTAATATTAATTCTATAATTTTTCATCATTTGCTTAGAAAAAATCTAAATGATGTCACATCGATCACAGAATATTTAAGGTAATTTCAACAAAGTGAAAAAAAATATATATACAATATTATAATAATATTTCTTTGTATTGACCATATTAATTTTTTTCCAATTCAGTTAGTTGGAATTTTTTCTTTTTTTTTTCTTCTCGCCAAAGAAATTTAGGGCGCGACGGAAAGGTATGATGTAATTATTGTTTGTGTTACAAATCATATGATTGATCGATTAATCTTAAAAAAAAAAAAAAAAAAAAATTTAAAAAATTACCTTTTTTAAATGTTTTCGTTAAGATACAATATTTGTCCTTTTCGTCGATGTTTTAATTCATCGTCAATATCAAAAATCAATTCAACTAGTATTTTAAATGGGAATTTTAAATATCATGAATATGTAGTTAAAGAAGAAGATGATGTAGATATGATGAGACTTGATCGATATTTACACTTACAAACAAAGCTTCCAATTTCTATAATTCAAATGAAAATTCGAAAAAATGAGGTATTTATCAAAATATCACTTGGTTTTTCGTTTATAATTTTTTAAATTACCAATTTTTTCTTTTTTTTTTTAAAAAAAAAAAAAAAGGTAAAATTAAAACCACGGGTGCATGAAAGTACAGATTTAGATAAAGATAGGGTAAAATTACATAAAGTTTTATCATATAAAGTTCGTCCTGGTGATTTAGTTTCAATAAGAAGTCCTGATTTATATAAGGAAGCAAAGTTTGCCAAACCTAAAAGACGCAAGACAGAGGTAGTCTTTTAATTTTTTAAATTTTAACTCATGTAACCAAAAAATTTATGTTATTATTATTATTTCTTACTAGTCTTTTAGTGAGAAGGAAATCGAATCAATAAGATCACTGATTTTATATCAAGATAAAGAGATTTTGGTGATAAATAAACCAGCGGGTCTTGCAACCCAAGGTACATAATTATCGTTATTTTTATTTTTTCAACTCACTGTTTTTGAATACTTATAAGATTTAACTGCTTTTCTGTAAAGGTGGACCGAAAACATTAAAACATGTTGATGGACTATTACATGGTAATTTCTTAGATCTGTATATCTTTTAATGACATTGATTTAATTTAATTTAATTTCATTTCAAGCATTACAGTTCGATTATCCTGACCCTCCGCGATTAGTTCATAGGCTGGATAAGGTTTTTATTGTTCAAGTTGAAATTTAAATCTTGAATTATTTTATTTTGAAATAATAAAACTATATATATATTTATTTAAATAGAATACAACAGGAACTTTGATCCTTGGTCGAACTAGATCTGCCGCCGGGAAACTGTCTCACATGTTTCGTGAAAGTACAATAGACAAGATGGTATTATCTTAGAATTTCCAATCTACATTGTTAATTTTACTTTCGTTAAACAACTTTCCTCTTTTTTTCCCCAGTATATTGCAATTGTTAATAAATTCCTTCCCAGAAATTTGTCAAGAGTAAAAATTGATGTACCAATTTGTTATGGTGGAAAGCCGCCATATGAGAAAGTTACATGTGTATTAGGTAATTAGGTAAAAGATTATTTCAAATATTTATTATTTATACACTTTAAAAAAATAAATGTTTTATGTATATTTATGACAATCTTAGATCGAAGATCAATTTTGATGGAAAAGGCCAAATCAGCAATAACAAATTATCAAGTGCTTGCGGGTACGGGTAATTATTCATTGCTCAGGTTAGTTATTGAAAACTAAGTATTCCTTTTAGTAGGTAAATGAAAATAAATAAATAAATAATATACTAATGAAAACAAAATTTTAATTTAAGATTACATCCAAAAACAGGCAGGAAACATCAGTTACGGTCGCATTGTGCATATGTACTTGAAGGTAAAATTTTTTAATAAATAATATAAATTTTTTATAAACGTAATTTAATACATTATTCAAATTATAAATTTTTTGGTCCACCAATTAGCATCTATTTTGGGAGATTACAAATATGGCATGGAACAAATATACACATCAGAAACACCCGAACCAATGTATTTACACTTAAGTAGGCTTGCCATTCATGTAAGAATCAAGAAATTGTCATATTATACAATTACATATATATATTATTTATTTTATCTTTTCGATTAGAATTGGAGAACGCCTGAAGGTAAAATTTTAAAACAGCCTATAGAAATAACGGCACCTTTACCACCGTATTTTAAGAAAAAATCAGAACTACTTTTTGGGATTGATGCTGAATCGACCGAGTGGGATTATTAGTTGGAATTTTTCTTGTACATATAAGTAATTATATTAATTTATTAATCAAACTTATTTGAAGTTTAAAACAAATAAACATTCTGGTTTTAAGGAATTTATTGCGCTAGCGTTTAAAGTCATCAACGATTAAAAAATTAAATTGCCTCCATTCCATATTCCAAACTCTTTATTTTTTTTACATATCATTATTATAACAGCCTACCAAACAAAATATATATTTGTCGATCATCGAGTCGGACTTACAAAAAATACGATGAACCCTTTTTTTAGAAACCAGGGTATTTATCAATTTTCAATCTTGCAGTTAACCAATCTAATGATTATTCTTTGATAGCGATAAACTAAGTTACCAAAAAGAGTAACTATTTGAAAGACGCGTCGAATCAATTATTTCATTAGCCTTTTAGAGACAATTTCCTTTCATTCTAAGTTTTTCTCTTGCATACGCTGAAAAGTACAACCAGTCGCGTAACTAAACGTTTTTTCTATTTAGATAAATTTTTTTTTTATCTTATATATATTATTTCGAAAGGATTGACAGTTTATTTTTATTCTTGTAATAATGAAATAATTACGATCTACAACAATACAACAATAATATAAATTGTTAATTTAATTCCCCCTTTTTTTTTAAAAAAAAACGGAAAAAAAAGGTTTTCGATCGATTACACAAGGGAAAACTAATTTATTTTTTTGCCTTTCAAGGCTTTTTTTTAACAAAGAAAAAACGTTCTCAAGTAAAATTGATCAAGTACAATTTTTTTTCCATTCTTTAGATCCCTTTTTTAATTAACAACCAATATTGTGTGCTTCTAGCATTGTTTTTGACTTTTTTTATTTACAAATATTATATCATTAAACATCAGTAGAGTTTTTTGGTTATAAATAATGGCTTTTTTTCTCTGTCTCTCTTTAATCATCAAACCATCATTATTACCACCAATAAAAATTAAGATAAGAAACACATAATATAATACTAAGCTTACAAATATGGAAATTGAAGGTTTTAACTCAAAGGTTATAAAGGTTCAACAAATTTTTGAAATGTATAGAAGCAAGGTTTTCCCTTCGCCTCTTTCACCAATAGAAGCGTACAATTCATTAATATATGAAAATAGACCAACTCCTAGACGTACAACCACAACCATGCTTGGATTATTAAATTTAATCGTTTCTCAAGAGGCAGAACAAATCCAAATTACTAACAAACAAGTTGTTAGTAGGGTTTCTTATATCTTGTATAAAGAAGCTAGTCAAAATGAATTACAAGAATACAAAAAGTTGTCTATTGCTGTCAACAATATTATTCTTCATAAAAATGGTTTTTGAAAAAAAAACCTTCTTGATAGAGAAATTTTCTTACACTTAATTATTTCTAAATCTCGATTTAGAAAAAAAAACTTTAACGTAACGACACTTTAACATAAACGAATTGGCAAAATCTTCGACGTTTCGGTACTTTTTTTTTTGTTCGATTAAAATCTGAATATTTGTTATTAAATAAAATCGTTTTCTCGTTCGACAATTTTTTTTGAAAATAAATAAAGCATTTTTTTCGTTATGACGCTCGCCCACGCAAACATTTTGTCATTTTACGAATGTTTATCTAAAGTTTTTTTATGCCTTCAATGTTTCTTGATTCATAATTAATTACAAATGCGGTGTTTGACGAAATGATTATTACTAATTTTTTTTTTTTTCTTAATTTAGTGATTTAGGATTTTATAACATTTTGTAGAGGTTTTTTTTTTAAAAATGTTTGATTTGGATTTTTTTACGCTTCTTAAATACTCTCCTCTGCAATTATCTAAATCATACATCATTCATTCACAATGATACATACATACATCATAGTAACCAAAATAAATTTATTGATTATTTTCAATTACAACGCGACAAAATTCTTTTATTCAGTAAAATCCCTTCTTATTTGGTTATTTTCTACATAAAAAAATTTGGCGTTTATGTGAACAATAAAATGAAAAAAATTAAATTGTCTCAATTGTTTAATATTTAAGAATACATACGAGAGAGCTTGAAAATACTATATAGTTACAATAAAAAAAATCCTTGTCGCGCGAATATATTTATATTTTTATTACAATCTCTATTGTTATATTTTGCTGCTAACCCAAATTATATATTTATTGCCATAAATAAAAAAAAAAAAAAAAACTTGAATATTATTGGAAAATCTAATATGCCCGATATTATATAATTTTGAATCTTAGTCTTATGTATCCAAAAATAATACTCAATAAAAAGATGGGGAATATTAATTAAAAATCATATTTTGGAATATGATTTTATTGTATATAATTTAGCAATATCTTTTTACCTTCAATAATTTACTTTTCTGTTTATCTTAAGATTATAAGATGTTACAGTTTAGAGATTTTCAGAATAATTAAGAAGTTATAAGACTAAATGTAAAAAAAAATTATTGAGATTATAAAAATGGATTACCACAAAATATACTGTATACTCAAAAATTCATTATTAACGGTTGTTTTTCAAAAATAAAATAATGTGTTGAATACAAATAATGTTAACACTTTAAATTGCAACTTTATCCAGAATATTATTTAATCAAATATATTAATTAATTTTGTAAAACCATTTTTTATATAATTTGTGTATAATTTGGTATTTTTAAAAATCTTTTAAAATAATAACTAAACATATTATAACATCTGCAGATGGTGTGGATATAATAATAAATTTTCTTGGCAAATGCAGTCCGCTATTTCAGATATAAATACTCCAGCTTTCACAAAGTCAAGAAATATATATGCAAAACAGCTCATTTTTGAAGGGTATGAGTTAGGCTCGATGAGGTCGACGAAAAAAAATATATTCACAGATTAATAGGACTTTAACATGACTGAAGAAAAGTATGATTTAGCAAGAGGATTAGCTAAGAGACTCGTGAAGTCACGAAAGAGTATAAGAAGAAAAGGTTGTCATTCAGACTTGAATGAGATGTTGCGCAAGTGCGAAATTGATAGCAATAGCATAAAAAAGATTTCTCCATTCGTACCAGAGCTTATGAAGATTAATGACAAGGACGAGGAGTTAGAGCAGTACATAACTGAGATAAAATGCAGAATAAAAGTTATAGGTGCATTAACGAGCTGTGCACTATAAGTATATTCCTTAATATTATCTTTATCACCAGAAGAATAACCAAGAAAGGAACCGCAATTCGAAGTTGTAAATAAAGAATGAGTCGATTACGCAATCAAGAAAGTTGTAAATACTGTGAATTGCTATAATCGAGGACAAACAAAAGGATTTGGTAGTGGAGTAAAGTTTAGGTTCAGAACTTTAGGACAGAGTCTTTGAATCAGTCTTTATAAAATCAAGTCCTGATTTTTAGAACGGACTTAAGAACTTAAGACAGTTTAAAGTTGGTCTTTATAATATCAATATAAATAAAAAATATATATAATTTGATTGTAAATATCACATAATTTCCTTCCTATAAAATTTTCTCATATTTTATTTTACCATTTGTTTCTTGCTCAAAATTGTTATTAAATTCAAAAATCATAATCTAAATATTCAGACATTTTTTAAACTATTATGTTTATTACGAAAAAAATTTCTAATAAAAAAAAGTTATGATAGTGATAATGAAGAAAATGACTCACTATCTCGTTAACATGGAGGTATTTATGATGGACATCCAATTAGTCATATGCATATGCAAAGTTGAAAAAGTACAGTGTACGAATATAATATTCGTATAAGTATACAGTGAACTCTTGATATAACGAATTCTAGGATCTGGATATCAACTTCGTTATAAGCTTATAACGAATTTTTTAAAGAATTTAATTGGCTAGTTCACTATAGTAAAGGTAATTTTAATATATTTGATTTAAAAATTCGCTATATCAAGGGTTCGCTATATCAAGGTTTGACTGTAATACTAGTATATTGTATAACTGTACTTAGTACAGTAATACAATTATACATTTAATGAGAAGTACATTATACTAGTACAATTTTAGTACAATTTTAGTACATTTTAGTACATTTAGTATATTTATTAAAACAAAAAAAAAAAGTGATTTTAGTAACAACTTATGTTATTATAAAGTTTGTTTTATCAAACTTGGTGAAAACCATACAGAATCAAAAACTATAATAGATAAAACTGAAAGAATACTTACTCATTTTAAAAATTATCAAAATTTTCAAAATGCATATAATCAAGAAGAAAAAGATGGAAATATTTACTCTTAATAAAAAAAATAAGAAAATTAATTTAGGTAAAATAACAAATAAAATTAATATTTATTGTATATTATTTTATTTATAATTAATATCAATATATATTTTTAATAGAAAATAATCTATTAAATCAAGAATTAGCATCATCTTTTCCTAATAATTCGCAATTATTATCATTATGAAAAGAATCAATGACATCTTACTCATCCTTATCTTCTTTTCCTTCTAATTGGTTAAATTATGGACCTTTAAATACATATATTGCACATTCTTTTTCTAATACAAATAAAAAATTTTTTATTATCTATTATTATGTTTTACTATTTCTTGTGGTTTTCATTAACTTGGATAAATAATTTAGAAGTTATTGAATTATTTCAATTTATTAATCCAAATATTAAATTACCAGATAGAAAATTATTATCTAATGGAATTTTACATGAAGTAACTAAAAAACTTAATAATACAGTGATAGAAAAGTTAAAGTTGATCGAGTAGGTGTTACAATGTCTTTTGATAGATGAACAAATGTTTGTGAGTAAGAATTAATGGAAACTGTACTTATGACTTTTAATGAACAACCTTATGTATAGCAAGCTGTAGATGTAAGTAATAAACATGAAACAACTATTGAAGTTATATCAAAAACAAAAGAAATGATATCTAAAGTAAATGAATTCAATATATCACTTTTAGCTATCATTACAGATAGCGCTCCTACTTATAATGTAATACAGTAATTAATTAATTAATTATTATTATATTATATAATTGTTATATATTTAATTTATAATTTTATTTATTATAATTATTAATTAGAAAAAAACTTCGAATTGAATATTGTAATATTGTTTTTTTACCTTGCTTTGCATATCATATAAATTTATATGTTGAAGAAATTTTTAAAACTTTACCAGATTTTGAAATAACATCAGATTAAGCATTAAAAGTAGCTGCATATTTTAAAAATGCTAATCACAAATATTTTATTAATCAACTTAAAGATATTCAAAAAGAAATTTATGGAAAATATATTCAACCTTCAATTCTAGGAGATACTAGATAGAATAGTTATCTTAGTTGCTGTAAAAGTTTAAATGCTACTAAGAATTCTTTACAGGTAATCATTTTTATACAATTTTAATGATTTAATTAAAAGTAATTTATTATTTTAATAATTGTATAATAGACTTTAACTACAAAATTTAAACAGTCACATATGACTTTCATAATATAATTATATTATAAAAGTCACATGCGACTTGGGTTAGGTCATGAAGGTAACTTCATAATCTATCAGTATCTTCATAACATATTGGTAACTTCATAGTCTGCTGGTATCTTCATAACATATTGGTAACTTCATAATCTAAATTCACGATCTGGTAGTAACTTCATAACCTACCATTCGTAATCTGATGATAACTTCATAATCTACTTATGGGTAGCTTTTTTGTGTTTATTGTATTATTTTAATCGTTTCCTGTATATTGTGGTAGTGATTTCATAATCTAATGGTAGATGGTCTTGCTTTATATTAATGGTGATGTCATAATCTAATGGTTACTGTTTTCTTCTTATTCCTGATTCGTTTACATGTTAAATTTTATATTGTTGGTATTGGCTTTCCATGCTTGTTTGAATGCCTGGTACTATGTTGAGGATATTGGCCTTCTGCACCTGACTGAGTGCTAGATTTCATATTAAGTGAAATGGTGTAAAAAAAGAGGCGACAGTGGCGCGGTATATTTTCTTATAATGATAATCAGCCATAAAAGTCCGATCTGCCGTAACGATCTTGGAACGCA
>CAMKVN010001685.1:0-17064 GCA_946474995.1 Funneliformis geosporum
ATAAGTTGCAACATATATAGGTTAAAACTAATTGCAACATAAGTTGCAACATTAAAAGTTGCAACATATTAATTACATTTCCCATCTTTAGTCAGGTATCACTAGTTGTAATCTAATAATTACTAATTTATTTTAATTTAAATTAATAAAATAATCAATATAATCTTAAAATTTAAAATTATTTTTAATATATAAAAACATTTTTAGTAAAATTACATTACAGATTATATAATTTACTATACCTTATGATTTAATTTTACTGAAAACATTTTCATATTCATAAATATTCTAACTTTTCTAGTTATATATACCTGAGTTAATTTATTTAATTTTTCATATTTTTCTATTTCTTTTATTTTTAATTATATTTTATATAATAATTATAATAAATTAATTTTATATAAATAAAATAGTTTTTTTTTACTTAAATTATAAAATTAACTTAAATATAAATATAAAACTTGAATATAAGTTTTAATTCAAATTATATAATAAATACTTTTTATTTGTATTCCTTATTTAATAATTTATTATATAAAATGATAATAAATTAATTACTATATATTTTTATTAAATAAAAATTTAATTAAATTATAAGTTTACTATAAAAAATTGCAAATGCTTAGAAAAAATACTTTGAATAAAAAAAATTTAAGTTATAAAGTTTAATTATAAGTTTGTTATAACAATTGCAGTTAAATAAATATAATAAATATAGGTTAAGAAAAATACTGATAATAATATGCTATATATAATTTATTATAAATAAAAAATTTTAATATATATATTATTATAAGAAAATAATAAAACAATTAGAAATAAGTTAATAATTAAACTATTTTATATAATCAAAGGTCAAAAATACATATAAATACTAAACTCCATACTTTTTTATATAGATTATTTTTATAAAAAAAATGATTAAAATATACAATTTTTTTTTTAATACCGATTTTGGACTAAAAAGGAACAAATCGGAGAAGGTCTTATTTGAACCCTGGAAGTTCAAATTGATAGAAAGGACGATCATTTAAATAACCAATAAGAATCTAAACAACTTATCACGTGCGATTACAATACGTAATACATATTATCAAAACAAAAAAAAAAAAAGCCTCAAAGTTTATTATTACCCCTTTATAATTCCTATTCCTTAATTTTTAAAAAGTTTTTCAAATAAAAATCTCAACTTTACACATTTTAACCCTGTTGAACCATTTCTGAGTTCAAACTTATAATAAGTTTTGGGATAATAAAATATCTTTCTTTTTAAAAAAAAAGATCTTGAATTATTCTAAATTTTGAATAACGATAATTTTGTTTATAAATAGTAAACTTATTCCATCTACTTTTAGATTCCTTTAGTTTCTGGAATTAAATGAGTAAATTTGTTTGCTCAAGCTCTTTAAAAAACTCTCCTCTCTCGTAATATACCTTTAATAAGGCAAAACAAAACATAATTATGTCTTCTGCTGCAATCAGACCAAAAGGAGGACGAAGACAAGACAGTTATCAATCCTTTTCAAATTCGAATCCAAGGTTTGTAATGTCGTATAAGATTACTTTAAGCGCGTGCTTTTCACGATTTTACGCGCAGTTAAGTAAGAAAACAATGAATTCAATTAGCACAAAAAATTAACAAAAGCTTATTTATTTAATTAGTCACAATAATCGAAATCCAAAAAAATGGAACAATAATAACAATAATAATAATAATAATCAACATCCTGTCAATATGCCACCGAGAAATCATCCTATTCCTTCACAAGCACAACCAACTGTAAACAATCACCATCATAATAATAATACTCTAATATCGTCGGGACAAAACAATATTAAACCCGTTGAGCAAACGGTACACGACGAAGTTTCCTCCGAGCATATGCATGATCGTTTAATGTTTTTACTTGTAAACTTTATTGTATGTGGTTATTTTAAATTTAATTGACAAAACTTATGTAGCTATTAAGATTATATCAGTTAGAATATTTAATAATCATTATTTATTTAATTTAATCTAGGGTATGAATGTTTTAGTAACAGTTAAAAATGGAGCAAAATATCAAGGGTTATTAAAAACGGCTAGTACGAATGGAGAATTAGGTGTTGTATTAAAAATGGCTCGTAAAGTGTTGACGAAAGTTGAAGAAAAGACTGTACAGAATCGTGTTATACCGACATACATTATAATGGCAAAAGACTTAATGGAAATTCATGCATGCGAGGTTGATTTTTCTGCATGTGACAAAATGTTGTCAGAGCGTGAAGGTATTCAAATTACAGAAATATATATTTTTTTGTAAAAATATTATAAAATAATTATTTACACATTTTATGACAGGATCAGGAGCTGGTTTTAGGATTGATACAGATATCAGTGGTCGAGCAGAGTTACGAGAACGTGAATTACGCAAATGGACTCCAGATGATTCAGGAGAGATAATGAAGGGCTTAGAATATCCTTTTTTTAATTTACTTGATTTTTAATTTTTCGTTATATCTTTATTTCATTGGTTTATTGTTTCTTAATTCCTTCACACGGACGATATAAACCAAGAGTCAAGCAATGTGTCTTGGGATCAGTTTGCAGCAAATGAACAATTATTTGGTATAAAGACAGATTTTAACGAAGAAATATATACTACAAAGTTAGACCGGTCAAGGGCTGATTTTAAAGAACGGGAACGTCAAGCCATCGCCATAGCAAACGAAATCACAAGGGTATTTAATATTACCTTGTAATTTATAATAGATAATTGTCATAATAAATAAGTTATTTTAATTATGAATTCTTATTTTTTTTTTTAAAAAAAATATTTTTAATAGTCGTCTACAACAAATGTTCACATGCTCGAAGAACGTGGCTTTATTGTAGAGGAAACCCAAATGGATGAAGAAGAAAGGTTAGAAAAATTTTTTTATCAATAAGAATATTTTTACAATTACAGTATTATCATCATTTTATTTATTTAAACTATTGCTAGATATGGTGCAGTTGTTCGAAGTCGCGATCCGAGCAAATATATGCCGCCACAATTACGAAAATTACAAGAACAACATTTACAACAGACTGGATCATCTCCTGCTGCCAAAAAATCTGAGCCAAGCAAGGAACCTGCCAAAGAAGTTATTATAAATCCTGAGATCGAGACTAAACCCGTAAAGCAAACACAACCACCAACGACGACGACGCCGACGCCTACTCCGACGACGACAACGACAACGACGAATGCTACTACCGCAATATCCTCAGCAGTTACTTCTTCACAAAAAGTTCCCACATTTTCGTCAAATTCGTCATTGCAACAGTTCCGTATTCCTGAACCAGTTGCTGCTTTGCTTAATTCACACACGCCGAAGGTAAGTTATTATAAATATTGAATATCAAGTTTTACAATAAATTTTATAAATTCAATTGTTTCATTTCTAGAAAATCGGTATTGATGCGGAGGGTAAACCTATCGAAGGTATTTAAGTTAATTATGTATGTATTTATTTGTTAATATAAGATTTCATTGGCTGATTCTATAATTTCATCAAAATTTCCTAGCGCAAATTGTCACGACATTCAGGCAGTTTGCTACAAATGAGAAAGAACGTTTACAACAAAGGAAGCAAGCAATAGCTAGAAAGGAAATGGATGGAAAGATGGCGGAATTACTCAAGTGGGGTCAAACCTTTAAGGTTAGTTTATTAAATATTTGAATAAATTATAAATAATTCGACCTTTAATTCTTAATGTTATTATTTTAGTTGAATTCACCGTTGCCACAAGATCTTATTCCTATATTGACGAAAGATGAGTCCAAACGACAACAACTTGCAGCCAAATCTGTTGCTGCTTTGAATGAAAAGGGAAAAGAGAAAGATTCTGAGAAGCAGAGAGATAAGGAAAAGGAAAAGGAAAAACCGCAGGATAAGGAGAAAGCGAAGGAAAAACAACTAGAAAAGGAAAAAGAAAAGGAAAAGGATAAACTTAAGGAAAAAGACAATAAACCTAAAGAAAAGGTTACCCTTGCTCAAAATCTGGAACCAAAATCAGAATCTCGAAAACCAGAAATCAAAATTGAAGAGGATAAATCTCATAAAACAAACGGAGATTCAACAGAATCTAAGTCAACAAACGATAAGAGTTCTGATAAATCTATATCTGCAGCTGATAAAGCTCCGCTACAATTTCCTCCTGGTCGTACGACTGCTATAACTCCGACAAATTCACAATTTAAACTTAATGCAAAAGCATCTGAATGGAAACCTAATCCTAATGCGGCAAGTTTCACACCGGTACGGCTTTTACGTATCAAGTTTATTATTTGTTGATTTGCTTATTTCTTTTATTACGTTTATTAGCGATTTGGTTCTTAATTTTCTCTTGTTATTTATTTCTTATAGATAACTCCAAATACGCAAGATAAAAGGTCTCCAGGATCTGTATGTAAATTTTTTTTTTAACAGATATTTTTTTAAAAAAAATATGAAAAATTTACCAGTTTGCTAAATCCCTCAAATTAAACCTTTATTATAGTCTCCATTTTTCGGTAATCGGCAGTTAAAGAAAAATATCGCTACACTCAGAGACGGATTTACTCCTTTCCAAAAAAGTAAAAGCGTAGCTAATCCTAGTTCAATACGTAAGTAAATATTTTTTTTTGAATAAGATGCTACTTTTTATTTGTTTATTAATTTAATGTTTCGGATTTGACGATAGCGCCAACTTGGCCATTTGGTCAAAGACCTTTCAGACATCATTTTTCTGTTACAAATAATTATGATGAAGATATGTATTCACAAGCCACCGTCACTCAAGGATTTGGTTTTGCAGCATATCCTGTTACAGGGCCATACCGATATCCTCCAAACACACAGTTTGTTGGTGTTCCACCTATTCCAATTCAACAAGGCGCTCCTATACCACCATATATGCAACCAGGGGTTGGTATAATCTATTATTCAAAGTTTCTTCATTTTCCGAGTATTAATAACAAAAAATTTTATACCTATCAACAGTTTGTCCCAGGTATGCCTTTTACTACGGCACCTATGCCTCCCACCGGTGCACCACGTAAGTATATGTCATAACCTATCGTTTTAATATTAACGCATGGTCTTAATTAATATTCAAAATATTTTATACGTTAGCTATGTATAGTGCGCAACTTCCTTCAGTGATGCCACGTATGTGTTCAATCCAATTTTTATTTTGAATTCCGATATTTTATTTATAATGTTATTGACAATTTTTTTTATAATAGAACATTTTGGTTCACAAGGATTCCCATCTCCTGGACGTACACCAATGGTACCCGCAACTATTCATCCACAAATGTACCAACCTTATCAAAATCCACATGGTAAGTTTACAATATTTCATATTTGATTAATAATGATGCTTATTTGTTTGATATTAATATTGTAGCCATGCCACCCATGATACGATATCCACACGACATGGTCCAACACGTTTCACCAAATGGTGTGATGATTAGTCAGAGGCCTATGATGATGGAACCACATTACTTACAACCCGAAGCTGCACCGATGGGTAATTGTCTTGTTTCATAAATTAATTTTTTTAAAAATAGCGGACACATTACTGATCAATTATTATTAATTTTTTTACTAGAAGGTATGCCAGTTACAGAATCAACGACAATAAATCAATAAACAATTTTATAGTGTGTAAAGTCGGAATTAAATGAGGACAGGGTTTATATATTAAATTACGAACATTTATTCCCGAGTCTTCAGTTTATTCTTAATTCCTAAAAGGTTAGCCAAAAAAAAAGAATTTTTTTTTAATATTGGTAAATGAGAAATTTGGAAATATAGTGAATACCTAAAATAATCAATTCGGGATGTGTACATACGAGTCGAGGAATTTTTTATATTGATATATAATGAGAGCTTGGATGACCGAGTTCAATATAATAATACATGTACTCCTCAAAACATTATATCAACATCCAATTTTGTATAGTATTGAACCAAAAAAAAAACCAAAAAAGTTTATGGCATAATTGTCATGGACGAAAGAATTGCACACTTTTTTTTTTTTTTTTTTGAATGAATGAATGAATGAATTTTTAAAGAATAGTAAGATCATTTACGAGAAAGCGAAGCTAAATAGTATTTTTTGCTAATAATTTTTTTTACTTGTCGCAAATAAATGTAAATAATTTCAATGATCAATAAATTGCTTTATATTTATGTTAGAATAAAATATGACCTAATAAAAAGTCAAAATAATGTTATTTCTTTTTATTTCTATCAAAATTATTATCCTTGATTAAGTCCCTCCTTTGTTTTCTATGATATTGTCTTGAATGAACATCGTTACGAAGTTGTTCTTCCTTCTCTTTATTCAATATTTCCCATAGCCAACCAGGATACTCGTCATCAGGTAATGCTATTGGGTCTGCGCCATTTTTATAAAAATTTAAACCTTTGAGAATTGTTCCTGCAGGGGCAATAGATTGAATCGGTTGCGGTTTTAATTTTGATTCTATTTAAATGTAATATTCGAAAGTTAGTAAAATATAAAGAATCATTCATTTTAAGACATATTAAATTATACCAGAAGAATAACTAGAAATTTTTGAAAATGAAAGGGGACGAAAAATTTTATGATTTGTTTTATAAAATAGAGAGGAGGTTCTTAGTTTACTTGGTAACTTGTTCATATTTTTATGTATATGCTAATATGACTCAATTATGATTGGTTTAATAAATTGATAAAACTAATCAGATATGATAAAGAGGGGAAGCCCGAATGAACGCATTTCCATCGGTTTAGCAAATTTTTTTATCAAATACCTTTTTTTCATCACGTGAGACTGGCAGCATAAAAATTTAGGGCAAATTTAACCCAGTATCGCCACAAGATTTTTCACCCCACGGGACCTTGGCCGGCATTACGACATTAAGAAATATAAGGTCGATTTTATTCCGAAAAAAAAATTCCAAGTCCGTGGGGATGAAATAGTATAAAAAAGTGTGGACGGTTCAGACTAGTCTGACCATAGAACCGGTTTCGGTTCGGTTTGAGGATTACGAACTGAAATCGAGTCGAATCGAACCGATTTTAGACCGGTTTAAATATAACGTGTAACTGAAAAACGCATTGATCATTGATCATTTTATTGCAAATATGTCTGATAATATTTCTTCAATTTCCTTGGATTATTTAACAAATCCAATCAACGTCAGTTCTATCAGAGAGTGCCTTTTCGATTTCAGGTTTAGCTATTTCAAAAACCAAAAATAGGTTAAATCAAGGGCAATTAATTATTTGTATGAAAAATTTGATTTTTTTTTTTTTTTGTTTTTTTGTTGGTACATACATATAAAATGTAATGTACGGTCAGGTGAACTGTACTGTTCGAAAGCGATTACAACCAATCATACGAGAATTACACAAAATCAATAATTTCAAACCGGTCTATAAATCCGAAACCGAACTGATCGCTATTGATACGATTTCATGTTACAGTAAATGCAAACCGTTAACATCCCAAATGGTGTGTGACAAATAAAACACAGGTAGAACATGTGATATCAATTAGAAAAAAAAATTTGATTGAACGATAGTTGTCGGTTCTATTCCAAACTCGGGAGATTCTGACTCATTTTGAGCCCTAGGGGTGATATAACCACGTGCCCGAGCTTTTTTGTCGGTCGGTGATGCTGGCCAACCATTATTGTCATCTTAGTATATCGTCATCATGTGATAGACTTAAGCCCTTCCTTTTAACCTATTCTAAAAATCGATATACTAACATAGTAAACAGTATTTTGAGCAATGTCTCAACAAACTTTGGAACAATCAGAAGCTTTTGTTTTTAATAATATGGTTATTTACCCAATGAATCCCGATCTGAGTAATACGCGCCTTTGGCTTCGCAATGCTCTCGCAAACGCTTCGGTATTTCTCGCAAAGTTTTTTAAAAGTCAGTTATCTTTTATTTCGATTTCTTTCGCTACAACAATTTTTATTTTTAGTATGTGCATTCAGACCGAGTATTTCGGGACGTTGATGATACATTGGCAATATTTAGAGCATTGATGCCAAAAACCGAGACTTACAGTAAGTAATTAAAAACATTTACTTGATCAACTGATAAATATTAGCTATGATACTTGGATATCTTGAAGCTAAAGAGGTTAAAAGTTCAAAATTATTAAAAGTTTCGAAGGCCATTTAAGGATTAGAAATTTAAAAAAAGAATTATAGTTATTCATTCATTAGAATATCTAAAGATTAAATCGAGATATATAGGACCGAAGACGTTTAATATAATTCTCACAATAGATATGTGATCTCAATTTCCTTCAAGCCTACGACGATGGTAAGGTTCAAGTTTTATTATGTCTTCAAGGAACCATTCCAATCACATATAGATCAACACCATACAATATCCCGGTTGCCTTTTGGATTCCAACGGATTATCCTATGGTTCCTCCAATCGCGTTCGTGGTTCCAACACCTAGTATGCTAGTAAGAAAGTCGCAATATGTTGATGTTAGTGGTCGTTGTTCTCACCATTACTTGGATAATTGGAAATCATCACATAGTGAGGTTTGTATGAATTATTATTATATATTATCATATATTGTAATTAATGTTTTTAAGATGTTCTGATATTCCTCCTCCCCCTTTTTGTTTTGATTTCACGTAATTTAAGGAATCAAATCTTAAGACACTTTGTTCGCTTTTACAACACATATTTGCTCAAAGTCCACCGGTATATACTAGACCTACATCATAACCATCGCCACCTACACCACCACCACCTCCTCAATTATTACAGCCACCGGTAAACGGTGGACAAAATCCATTGTCATCCCCAGTCCTTCAAGCGTACTCTTCACAATCTCCAACACCACCCCCTTTACCTCCACCACCATATCAAGCTTCCTCAAATATGGGCGTGAATAGGCCGAGGAGTCATAGTTCCAATATTCCGCCTGTTATGTTAAATTCACGTTATGCAGTTACGTATTTGTTTTTTTTAACTTATTAGTCTTTTTTTTTTTCTTAATGTTTATTAACATGACGAAACTTGTAAAGTCACAAAAACCATTACCACAACAAAGAGGTTCTTCACATCCACCAATTTCTGTTGAATCTCAACTTATTGTACCAAGTATACTTGATACACCAGCACCTCCTATTGTTACACCGCCACCAACAACTCAAAATCCAGAGTTGGTGAACTTACAATCATCAGTTTATGATAAAGTGAAACAGAAGTGTGAAGAATATGTTGAAAAATTATCACCAGAGTTTCATAGGATAATGTCATTTGGTGAACATTTAAATCAGAGTCAAGAACTTATTAAGGAGGAAAGGAGACAATTGGTGGATAAGGAAACAAAAATAAAAGAAAAGGCAGAATTTTTAAATGGAAAGATTACAGAGATTGATAAATTGATAGAACAAGCTAAAAATATGCCTGAAGTATCGGTTGATGATATTTTATGCGGAACCACTATAGTTTATAATCAGTTAGGTATCTTTTATTTTATTGAATGAAACAAATAAAAACTATATTTACTGATAAATTTTTATATATTTGTAGATTATTTGATTTGATAGCAGAGGACAATGCAATAGAAGATGCAACTTATTATTTAGGCAAAGCATTGAGTAGTGATAGAATAGATTTGAATTCATACATGAAGGTAAATGGTGTATATCTTATAAAACTTGATTTTATTTATTTATTTATTATTTACCTTGCTAATTTGTTAAAATTAAATTAAAGAATATTCGTAGTCTTGCACGAGAACAATTTATGCGTAGGGCGTTGATTCAAAAAGTTCGAAGACAGGCTGGATTGAACTAACGTAATACACCATGATTTATGAAAGGTGGCAATAAGTAGTAAGTTTAATACGAAAATAGCTATATTAGAAATATATTCTGACTTTGATTTAAATAAATCAATGCAGTAAGAGTTTTAAAGGGATTAAATTATTTATTGGAAACATTGAGCTTGTATCATTATTAAACATGTTGGTGGGTTGAATTATTGATAGTGTAATATAATTAATACATTTATTTTGCCTTAATCATAATCTCAACTACAAAAAATTTAACATAAATTAAGTTATTAAATTTCACTTTTTTTTTTAGATCAATGGTGACTATCTATGTATTTTTATTTTTACTTTAATTGTATAAAAATTGAGTTAATTACGTATTCTTAAAATAATTACATTGTTCAAAGATACTGAATCATTTCATTATAATCGATCAAATATCTACGACTATTTAAAATTTCAAAAATATTTGTATTGAAAAATCGGATATTAAAAAAAATAAAGTTGTTAATCTCCGATGGAATATATTAAACAGTTCATCTTAATCTTCCGGTCTTTTGAAGATCATTTGTTTGACGTATATTACAATGATTTTAATTGATATGAAAAAAAAGATTCCAGTAAAATTTCCTAGAATTTGTATATGAAAGTATTGAGTGATCTATCAATATTTATTTATTATCATCAGGCAATTCTACTACGACCGGTGCATACTCCCCTTCTTCCTCCTCTTCCTCCTTAGCTAATTCTTCATCAACGATTCCCCAATGAAATCTCTTATTAAGAAAACCTCTAAACTTTTCAAATCGACGTCTTAAAACATGGAACTTTTGTGACTGTTGTTGTGACGATGCATTTATTGAGTCCAAAATATTTCGACGGAAAATCTAATAAAAATTATAATTAATATATTGAATTCTTAAAAGTTACTCTTCACATTATCAGTTACCTTTAATGAATGAATAAGATAATTATTTTCAGCCAAAATTTCATGAAAAAAATCTTGCGGACACTCTTCAAGTTGATAATTTAATACATCTAACAAAACAAAAAATTTTTTAAAATTAGTGGATTACAAAAAATTTTAGATGAATAAATAAACATACCTATGAAATCAATAAATAATGTATCCGCATATTTTTCTAATGCTTCTTGACATGAACAAATCAATTGCACTAAATTTTTAAACTGAACGAATCCCGCATAATTCTGTGCCATTAAAAGACATACGAAAGCTAACTGCAATTCTCCTAATAGTTCTTTGTAATCTGATTATATTGATTAGATAAAAAAAATCATAAAAAAAAAATAAATAAATAAAATAAGATAATATTATTACATACTATTATCATAGGATTTTGTCAACAATTCGTCCAAAAGCCAACTTTTATCTTGGCTATATTTTGTAACCTCTTGACCTGTGGCGCCAAGTTTCCAACTTTTTTTGAGATCAAATTTTGTAAATAATATAATATCACTTTCTCCATATCTCGAATCACCTAAATTAATCAGCTCTTCCTCATCAACAGTAGATGATGAAATATTAGTCACTTTCCCGTCATTAGGCAAGATAATAGAAATGAGACGAGGAGTTATATAATTTGTTAAGCGAATCAATTTTTGCCAATTGGTTGGCGGTGATAAAGGATATGGTCCTAAAAATGGATCGAATTGACGCATGTCTATATAAAAGAAGTAAACAATTTAAAAATAATTTTTTTTTTATTCCTTTTTTATTTACGTTATTATTTACCTGTCTTTAATCGTTTGATTTGCTCCGGATCAAGTTGTTCACTTTTTTTAACGTCTTCTAATGTATTATCCCAATCTTTAATTACTATCTAAACCAAAATAATATAATAACTAACCAGTAAAAAATAATATATTTTGAGGAAAGTGTGACAAATTTACCTCCTTTGATTCGTAAAATTTGAAAAATCCTGTTCTAAGTCCAGAAGTACCAGATTTGTCTGAAGTACTATGAAAAAAGAATTTAATAAAATAGGTTATAAGAAAAATAATATGATTAATAGTTTTAACAACCTATAAAATACGAAATGTAATCCAGGAGGAATGAGCTTCAATCCCTTAAACTTTGGTCCTATTTTCCATGAGTTATAATCTATCCCGAACTTTGAAAATTCATAATGTTAAATAATTAATCAGGAAAACAAAAAATTTTTTTTTTTTTTTAGTGATAATAATTATCAACCTCTAATCCTTCGGGCGCGTTCAAAAAAAGCAAGAACGCGCCCTGATTGAATAAAGCTTGCGCTGTTTCTTGGTCCATCGAAAAATTTTATTTTTATAGGGTAAGAGTCGTTTGAATTTAAAATCACGTATGATCGATCGACATACATTGTTGTGGGAAGATAAATGAACAATAACGTAACGTCACTTTCGATTGTTGATCAAAAAAAATTTTTTTATTATTATAAAGATTTAATAGATAAATTAAAGTAGCGTGATTGAAAACAATTATTTTAAATAATCCTAATATATATTAAAGAATAATAATAATTGATTTTCACTATTTTCGTTATATATTTTATAATCTCTTTCTTAACTCTTTCTTAGACAATAAAAACTTCATTCAATATTTTTCAGAAACGGCAGTTGCAAAAGTGCCAGGACTTTTCCTTAATCTTTGTATATCAGACAAAACAATTATCCCATATTTCATCATTATAGAAAAAATACTTGTTGTAGCTTTGCTACAAACAGGTAAAGTTTCCTACTGAATGAAGTTAAGAATCGTGTAACCTTTAAGATAAAGTTTTTATTTTTGAGAATTGCTTTTTAATGAATTATGGGATTCAAAATCATCTCCAAAAATCGTGACACAATCATTTCATTGATGTGACATATCCCGTGACCACGCGTTCTTTGATCAACCAACTTCCTCCCTCGTTTTTTTAATTCTCTCCAATGAACAATAATAATACGTTGCTTATCGTAGCAAGTGTAAGTTTGTTAATAGGCTTCATATTAGGAAAAGCACTAAAAAAGTTACCTAAAAATGTAAGTAAACTAAAAAAAATATTTTTTGACTTCGAAATTATTCTAATTATTATACAACTTTTAATTGAATTTTTTTTTTATAGTATGATAATTCATCATCCTCAATAAATCCAAATGATTTTGATGAATTTAAATTAGTAATTATAATTCATGTATAACCTTTCTTTGCTTTAATCTTAATTTTTTTAAGTTTGCGAATTTTGATTTTATAGGTATTATTAATTCGAAATGACTTGGGAATGACAAAAGGAAAAGTGGCAGCACAAGTAATTGTATTCCATTTTTTTACAAGTTTAATAAATAATTACTATTATCTAATAACGCGTTTTATAGTGTTCTCATGCAACATTAGCATGTTATAAATCATTGCAAAAATCTAATCCTCAGGTAAATTAAAATGTCAAAATTTATTCGAGATCATCTATCTTATTACTTTTTATAGCTATTAGAAGCATGGGAAGCTTCAGGACAGCCTAAAATTACATTAAAAGTTAAAGATTATGATGAAATGTGAGTAACTTATCAGAATCAAAATTAAATATTTTATGAACATTCTAACATTTGCTGTTTACATTATAGGTTATCATTGTCAAATAAGGCAAAAGAATTTGGATTATGTGCTAAAATTATTCGAGATGCTGGACATACACAAGTAGTTTCCGGATCTTCCACTGTACTTGGCATTGGTCCAGGTATTATCATAATTAAAATATGAGATATTTAAGGAACAATTTTTTAATAATGTTTATTATTCTATTTAGGACCTGTGGAATTGATCAATGTTATTACAGGACATTTGAAATTATATTAAAATGATCATGCAGAGTAGTTAAAAATTTAATAGATTTTATTTCTTTATTTTATTTTTGCAAGATCCAAAGATGGATCAATTATTGTCAAAAAATCGTAATATTAAACTTTTTTAAAAATTAATCCAGGTTAAAATAACCAAATAAACTAAACGTGAGCAAATAATTTAGAACTCTGGGTCGATTCATCAATGTTTTTGAATAAAATATCTCCTCATACTGCATATGACTTCATGGACGAGTTAAAATTTGTGTATTATATGTAGATTATAATTTTATTAAATATTACGTTGATGCAATTATCCAAAGTTTTATAAACATTGTGATTTTTTGGATTACATTTCACTTTTACAACTGAAAAAAAAAATATTTTTTCTACATTTAAAATGTTTTTTCATTTTTTTTTAAAAAATTTGAATCAGAATTATAAAGAAATAATCATATTATTTTATTATCAAACAATTATTCTTCAGGAACTAAAATGTTTAAATTTAATTAGTATATTTTTTTTTTATTTATTATTATTTTTTTTTAAAAAAAGGAGAAATTAAAAATGAAATTCAAATAATTTACCTTCAACTTCTCCGGCTTCAATTAAATCACTGAGATCTTTAGGGCTTTGACTAATAACATTGATTTTTTTTAAATAAAAAGTCAATAAGTTATAATTAATTAAGGTAAAATCAACAAATAAATGATAACCAAATGCCAACCCGTCAACAGTGCAACCAACGCTGTTGCATGTGCCCAAAATTTCTTTAACTGTTCCCTTGAGATTTTTAGCAAAAGACTTAGGATGCATTACACGTGCAATCTCAATTACTTCATCTAGATTAATATTTCCGGAGTGTTTAATATTCTTTTCCTTTTTACGGTCTCTTGGTGGCTCTTTAAGAGCTTTGATAACTAAAGAAGAAGCGCTTGGTACTACGGAAACTGCTGCTTGACGATTTTGAATTGTCAATTTAACAGTAACACGTAAACCCTTCCAATCGGCTGTAGCCTTAGCAATGTCTTCACCAACTTTCTTGGGTGCCTTTATTTTTTTTTTTTAAAAAAAAAAAAATATTTCATTTAGATATCTGATCTTTAAATAGTTTTGGTTTGTTTTTTTTCCGAAAAAGATATGATATTACAATAAAAATCTAACGTACTAAACCTAGAGGACCAATTTTTGGAGCTAGAGCACTAGAAGCACCAACTTCACCACCAGTAGCCCGAAGGTAAACTTTAAACAATTATTTCGTATTAAATGATTGATCTTTTCTAAATCCATTTACATAAATTAACAAAACATCAATTCATTAAAACATTAATTGATACTCAACTAATCTTCACTTCATTTGGATCGATCTTGGGCGCCATTTGTTGAGTATTTTTCTTCCCAACGGCAAAAAAGGAAGATCAAAAAAAATTTTCGAAAAAAAAATTTATATCGCAAATTTGTGAAACATAGATTGTGACTTATTAGTATTTGTGACGTCACAAATATTTTCATACTATCATGTGATTAAAAGTTGTAACAAATAGTAAAATGTTAAAAATTAAAAAGTATTACATAATATGTTAGGTTTGCTAGGAAAATTAAAATTAAAATTTTTGATTTAAATTAATCTATAATATATAACTTTAACTGATTCCAATTATTTTATTAAAATAAAATATATTTTCAAAGAAAATAAAAGTAATTTCAAGTAATGAAAAATAAAACAAAATAATAACTATTTAAAAATCTAGATTAAATATTAATTACCTCTTGATAATAAAAATGTATAAACAAACTTATCTGTTTATGTTGATCTAGTATCATCAATTCTCTCCTTTAGATCCAAAGAAACTAGTCTAATAACTACTAAATATCAAGAAAAGAAAAAGAAAGCGTCTATTACATTATATTATAATTTTTTTTGAATAAATTAATGGTTTTTATTTTTCTTCATAAATTTTGAAATAATTGATAATATTAACATTTTATATAAAATTAAATAAAATTATTTAATAATTAGAAAAATATTTAGTTTATTAGATTTATTTATATTAAGATAAAAAAAATTGAATGATAATATTTTAAAATTATATTATTAATAGATAATTAATAAATTTTACTTAATTATTTAAATTATAAACTTCTTATCTAAATAATTATATAGATTATCTGATTTAAAAATAGATTACATAAACTTTAAAATTAATTTTATTTATTTTAATTTATTTAAAATCAGCTTTTAATCTTTTTTTTATAAGATATGATAATTTTAACTCAATAATTAAGCTATAAGTCTTTTATAGTTAAAATTTTCCACATATTATTAGTTAAGATTTCAGCTGAGATATAAAATAAAAGTTGTATGATTTTCATAAAAATTTTATTATAGCTAAATTGATAGATATATATACTAATATACGTATAAATCTGATTTTAATTGATGCAAACATTAGAACATATAAATACTGAGATTGATAAAACTTAGACTTTATTAAATGATCTATAATAGATATAATCTTATGCCTTATATTGTATTAGTTTTTATACAAGTAAAAAAGTAATTAATCAAAATTTAATAGATTAGATTAATAGTGATTATAAATTGCATTGCATATTGCAATACTATCTAACTTAGCTATCATTAGTAAAAATGGTACTATAATTAAGAAGTTGTAACTCAATAAATTGTAACTTGAATTGCAACTAATTGCAATTTCTTATAAAATTTATTTTGATATAAAATTCATAAATAGTTATAACTTAAAGAGTTATAACTCAATTACAACTATTTAAAAATTTTTAAATTAATTACAGCTTCAATTTTAGCCACTAGATTAAAAATCAGATTCAATTCTTAAGTTATTGATAAAATAGAGATAATAGTCACTCATTAGTTCATCATTTATATAAATCTTATAATATATTTTATAAATCTTATAATATTAGTAGAATAGAAATATAGAATATAATATTAATATATGACTTGAAATAAAAATGCCTTTTAAACTATTTGAAATTAAATTATTTATTTATAATAAATATCATTATCTAAACTTCTATAGGTTTTTTCTAAACTCAATTAAGTTAATCAAGTTTAGATTTAAAAAAAAAAAGACATTTTAAAGGTTTTAAAAAATTTCTAAATTTTTAAGTTACATATTAAAATTGGTTTCAAACAATATCATTAACTTGAAGTAATCTATCAATTTAAATTTAATAATACCTGAATTGCTAGAAGTAGTGATGACAAATTATAAATCATTTAACTTGAAATTTATAATAATAATAAGATCATTTGAAGTCTTTTGAAATTATCTCAAAATTATTTACTAATCCTGACTAGAAGTACTTACAGTCAACCCTTGATATAACGAATTTTATGTCCTGAACTTCAACTTCGCTATAGAGCTATAGTGAATTTTTTAA
>CAMKVN010001686.1:0-17064 GCA_946474995.1 Funneliformis geosporum
CTATATTTGAGTCAAAAGGCGCTAGAGACTTGAATTTAATATTGGAAATCATATAGCAAATTTGATTCGTAGGCGGGTTTGGAAGTCTATTTTGAAATCTGCATCAGAACCCCCAATGATGCCTATATGTAATAAGTTCGAATATTAAGCTAACACTTTTCTCTAATTCTATATATTATTAAAAATGCTGCATTACAAATTTTTATTCCTTCAAATATATACAGTCTAACCACTTTATAATAAATTTTGATTTAATAAATTTCTTAATATAGCAGATCTTAAGTGTTATACCAATTTTATCATATAAAAAAAATCATCTTATACCAAATTTTACAATTAAATCCTGTATACCATTTAACGAAATAAATATAAAAAGGCATATAAAAAATGATTCATTTTATAATAAAGTTTTTCTACAATGAATTTTTTTGATAGAACAAAGAATTTTACGAAATGAACTTTTACTATAAAAACAATTTCTATTAGCCTTAATAATATATATCAGGCTAGTTTAAAATGAGAAAAAAAGTTTCCTTTCATCAATATTAAAGAAGCTTTGACTCTTTAGGTCAAAAATGCAATTCAAGTAGATCTTGATATTAATAATAATAATACCAGATGAAATTACCTTTCTTAATATGATGAAATTGACAAAACTGAAATGATAAAACTAGTTTTTTATTAATAACGAAATTATTTTACTTAATTACCAAAATTATATTTAACTTAATCTAAATTTCTTGAATTAAAATATATTAAAAATCATCAATTTTATATTATTCATATAAAAATATTAAAGAGACAAAACTTTTTGATAAAATTACAATTTTTCAAAAAAAGAGTTTAAGCAGGTATCACTAATTAGTGATAATATTCTTAAATTAAAGGCATTAGAGTTTACTTTCTTATGTAATAAAGAAAATTTTAAAGAATTATCTAGATAGATTGATAATTTTAAAAAGCGATACAATCTTAAGTAATATAATATACACAAAAAATCACCAATATAAAATCTTACTGCAATGTGAGATAATCTTTATTAAACTCTAAAGAATTATGCCTTGATGATATTTTCAACTGTGATGAAACAGATTTATACTAGAAGATGAAACCTAATCAAATAATATCTAATATTTTAGTTGTTAGCAAAAAGCAATCAAAAAATTGAATAATAATATTAATTACTTGCAATGCAACTGAAATTGAAAAGATGAAGCTATTATTTATCTACAAGTATAAAATCTATGAGCTCTTAGAGGTATTAACAAAAATACCCTTTTAGTAAACTACTACTAGAATTAGGATTCCTTAAAATTGAAACAAATTAAATATTTAAGCAATTTGAATTTGATTTGATTTTTTTAAATTGAATCAAATCAAATCGAATTGAACTTAAATATTTGATCAAACCAATTTGAATCGATTTGAATTTGCTCGAATCAAATCAAATTGAATTATATATTTGTTAAATTAAATCAAATCAAATTAAATATTTGATTAAATCAAATCAAATTAAATATTTGATTAAATGTAATCAAATTAAAATGAATTAAATATAAATTTTTTTTTTGATTTTTACAATGATATATTAAAATATAATTATTCTAAAGTTTTAATTAAGAAAATTATTAGTAATTACACTAAAAAATTTTGAATATAGCTTTTATAAAGTAAATTTAGTAACAGGTGAATTTTTATTACTAAATTTAATAAAATAACTTTGCAGTCTCAGTTTTACTAAAAAACTTAATAATAATTGCCATTGCAACTTCAGTTTTATTAAAAAAACTTAGTAATAACTGCTATCACAGCTTTAGTTTTACTAAGAAAATTTAGTAATAACCTCTATCTTAGCTTCATAACCATTTTATTAGTAAAAAATGTTTTTAAAGTTGTAAACATATTTTTTTACTAGGTTTCTTAGTAAAAAAACGTCTTCAAAATTACGAAAGAATTTTTTACTATATTTTCTTAGTAAAATAATATCTTTAAAGTTGCAGAGGCGTTTTTTACTATATTTTCTTAGTAAAACAATGTCTTCAAAGCTGTGAAGATATTTTTTACTATTTTTTCTTAGTAAAAAAAGCATTTTTAAAGCTACAGAAATGCTTTTTACAATGTTTTCTTAGTAAAAAAAGCATTTTTGAACCTGCAGAAGCACTTTTTACTATAGTTTTCTTAGTAAAAAAAGGTATTTTCAAAGTTGTAGAGACACATTTTATTATAGTTTTCTTAGTAAGAGCTATCTCTAAAGCTTTGAAAATGGCTTTACTATTGATTCGAATTAAATCAAATATTTGAATACTTGATTTGAATTTGATCAAATTAAATCAAATATAAATTTGAATTTGTATTTGATTTGATTTTTAAATTGAATATTCAAATATCAAATTGAATTGCAGAACCCTAACTGAAATGTAAAAGTTAAATGCAAGTTTCAATTTGAAATGATTATCTCAAATATCTGGATACTTAAATGAGAACACAAAGGTAAAACTTTCATCTTTTGATAGATAATGCACTAACTCATATGTATAAGAGCACAAATCTTATGAATATTATTATTAAAAATCTTTCTTCAAATACTATTGCTCACCTATAACTTTGCAATCAAGATATTATCAACAGTCTTAAAGTGTAATATCAAAAGTAGTTACTATAAAATTGTGTTAAAGCTTTTGATAACCTTAATAAACTTGGCATTGAACTTACTAAAATAAATATTATAAAGTGTATTAAATATATTACATATGCATGAGATAATATTTTACAAACAACAATCAAGAACTGTTAGTTAAAGTCAGATATTTTATTTAATAGTGAAGATAATGTAACTGTTGATTTTGATGCTAAAAGAGATATACATCTTTCGCATATAAAAGAATTAGATAAAAATCAAGAAATTATCAATAAACTTAATTTTGAAAATCCATTTAATGCGAAAAAAAATATTTAATATGATGATTTAAAAATAACAATTGATATGATATCTAATGAGAAGATTATAAAGTCAATTTTTCCTAATAATGATAATTAAGAGAAAGAAGCAGAAGATTCAGATTCTCTATCAATAATTCCTTATAGTAAAGCTATAAAGTGTTATGAGAAGAAGATTTTATATTTGAAATAGCAATAGTGATATCTGACAAAATTACCTTATAATATGATAAAATTGATGAAACTGAAATAATGATACTAGTTTTATTAATGATAAAATTATTTTACTTAATTGCTAAAATTACATTTAACTTGATCTAAATTTTTTGAATTAAAATATATTAAAAAATATATTTATTCATATAAAAATATTAAAGTGATGAAATCTTTTGACAAAATTAAAATTTTTTAAAAAAGATTTTAAGCAAGTATTAATAAGCAGCAGGAACATAATTTTAATATAAAATATGAAAAATTGTGTTTTATTAAAAAGTTCAAAAAGAAAGCGTTAAAAAACTAGTTTATTATTACATTATTATGATTCAGATATATTAGTACTTATATAAATTTATAAATCAGTTTATTTAAAATGTACTTTCAAAATTATTATATATTGTACTATAAAATCAGTGATTAAATAATTAAATAATTAAAATTTATTATACCAAATAATTTATTATATTATTCTGAATAATTCGATTTAGTAATAACAAATTTTCTTATAATAAAAGCCTAATTGGCTAAATCACTAACTCTATTTTAAAGTGAGTAGACTGTATTTACTAGTAAGTCAATTATGCTTTGTATTTGTAGTAATAATTTTATTTTGAGTAGTTACTAATATAACATCTAATAAAAACATATTTTTTGTTTATTATTTAAATTTTAAAATTTTTAATAAGTTATTAAAGCATTATTATAAAGTATTAAATTTTGAAGACAATTTTCTTATAATGCATCTCTATTTGTAATTTTTTAATTAATACTTTATCATCTTTTTTATTTAATACTGTCACATGATATAATACATCTAACGCTTTATTTATTATTTGTGTATCTAACCATCCAGATCTTACTTATTAATTTTTTAAAAAAAATAAATAATTAGACTATTACTTTTATTTTCAAACTTTCAATTTATCTCAGATTAAAACCTTTAGATTTTCAATTAAAAGTATTTTAGAATTTTTCATGATATGTCTAGAATAATGAAGGATTGTTATCTATGATTTTGAAAATGATTTTATAAAATAAATTTAATAGTTTCAAATTAATTTTAATAAAGTAAGAAAGATTGCATAATATTTGAATATTTTCATCTTCATTAACAAAAGTTAATAAATGTAAATACAGTATATAATATAATCAATATTTGCTTATTTAGCCACATTTATATATCTATTATGAGCAATAAAGGAAGTAAGTTAATTAATTTGTGATTTTCTTTTACAATCCACATTAATTTTATTGAAAAAATCTTAGCTTTATATGAAAACGAAAGCACTATTTCATATGATTTCACTGATAATAGATTAATCAATAACAATAATTTTACTGCTTATTTTAAAATATATATGATAGAATCAGGTTAATTTACTGAATCAACTTTAATGATTAAAACTTCTCTTTTTTTAATATAGTTGATTATATTATTTCATAATAAATTTCTGTGTATACTGGATCTTATAAAAAAAGAAGGTATTTTATTAGTTTTTTTTTAAAATAAATTAAAAACAATTAGACATTACTTCTATTTCTCTATAAAAATATATTTTTGATACCTCTAAATAAATTTCAGTCAACTGTTCCTTTGTCATTTATAATTTTTATTATATTTAAGCAAATTTTATCGGTTAAATAATAAAAAATATAAAATTAAATATTAAATAATTAAAATAAAAAAATATAAAAATAAATTGGTTATCATAGCTTAATTTTTTACTAAAATTTATCTATTCCAAAATTTATCCATAAATAATAAAATAAAACTAAAGTTTTTTTCCTTTATATTATAAAGAAAAATGCAAATCTTTATTATTTCAGATGTCGATTATTTTAATATCAACTCCTTATTATTTTTAGATGCTGATTTTTTTAGTGTAACATTACCTTGCATTAGCTTAAATCCACTTTATCTTGATTTTTTATTATATAAATCAATTTCCATTTATAATTAAAAAATATAACATATACTAAAAATTATTTGAATTTGATTGAAACCCATTTTTTATTTCTAAGGTAGTTTCCTTTCTTTTTACTGCAAATCATCAATATAAATTTTTTAAACTAATATTATATATATCTTAACTATTTCTAATTAGACTTATATAACAACTTCTTTTACCTATTTTAATAATATTAGTCTAATAAATACTTAAATAATTCAAATTAATTGTAAATCAGATGATTATATTAACTATGAATCTAATTATAAGTCAGATATTATAGAAATATAAAATAATTTAGCTATCACTATCAAGTCTTTATCAATTCAATCACTAAGTATAAATAAATAAAAGTCTAATATGACATATTATTTAAAGTAAATAAGTTCAATAGTGATTTATTTTTAAAAACTTATTAAATAGAATTTAAATTTTTTTTTTATTATTACCTAATTATATATTAGATAATAAAGGCTTATTAGATTGTTTTCCAATTTATTAATTTCTTTTTCTAAACATAAAAGGTTCTAATTTGTTTAATACCTATGATCAGAATGAAATGAAAAATAAGTTAGTTATTAAAATCAATTAAGTCAATTAAGTCACTGATCAGATAAGAATACTATAATAAACTTAATATGTGATATTATTTTCTGCAATCAGAATACTGAATGCTAATGTTCATTTAAGTCCAATTCATCTAATTATAGCTTATCTGATTCTAAAATAGAAGTATATATCTAATATAATTATTTCAAAAAGAAATCAAAAAGAAGACTTATCTTGTAAAGAAATCTAAGCTTTATTTAATGAAAATAATAAGAAAAAAGCTCAATAATAAGATAAAAAACATAATGATAGGTGAAAAAAAGAAGAGTTAATAAATACTTTAAACAAGAGTAATTATAAAGTTTCAGGGATTTAACATAGATGTCTTCCAAAGTTACTTCAAATTTTTTTTGATTGAATATGTGGGATATATATGTAATATAGCAGGGTGAATATACTTATTATATCAATGTGTCAATCATTTTGCCCATTTTGCCGATCATATTTTGTATTATTACATCGGCATTTGCAAATTTCGATGCTTTGGATTTCTCTAAAAATATTCAAATTCATATTAACTATTATATTTAATAGTTTATATTAACAAGAGTTTAGTATAAATGTTATATAATATTAGAATATAAAATATAAAAGTTAGTATTATGTCAAAATTTTCAATAATTTAATTAGTGTTGATCATGTTGATCCTTAAGCTAATCGGACTTTGAAGCTTTGAGCAAAACCACAGATATTTAGGCAAAACTTGAAATTTTTTAGAATATTCTTTAACTATTTAAGAATCTATAGCTGAAGTAAATAAGAGAAATTTTAGATAAGTAAGTAGTTATCATTAAATAAAAATAATGAATTTTTTTATAAATAAATAATAAAAAATTGTAAAGATATGTTTATAATTAAATATCTATTTAAACCTTTTAACCTTAATTATAAACTAAATAGTATATAAATATGTCAACAGAAACTATTTGCGATTTTAATTCTATTGATTGTAAAGGAATAATTATGCAAATTGCCAATTATACACAAATTCAATGTTAACATCTTTTTAAATGTTAATTGTAAAAAGTTGCTTCATGTGAATGTTACCCAATAATGATTGGATTTTAATAAAAATTAATATTATATATCCCTAAAATAACATAAATTTAAGTATAAAATTTTAATACATATTATTATTGTAAATTTTACTTAATTTTGACACCTTTTTATTTAATTGCTAATGTTACTTCTAGTAAATGTTGTCCAATAATGATTCAAATTCGATAAAAATTTATATTTTATTTAATCATATTAAAATAAAGTTATGTGCAAAATTTTAGTATATATTATTATGTAGGAATTTTCATTCGAAGCTAATTTACATTTAAAATACATTGTATAACGGCATTCAGACTCGCAAATAATTTTAAAAAAAATTTAATAATCAAAAAATAATAATTTTTTTGCGTGTTATCTTCCGTGTTTAAAAATTTTATTTAAAATATAGATTTTATTGAATATAAATATAATATAAAAATTTTTTCTCTTTTGGTAAATAATAAATATTCTGGCCTCGTAAGTTCGTTCAATTAAAAATTTCTTTGCGTATTCGTTTTTAAAGGAAAAGAATTTTTTAAAAAAAGTAATTCGGAGACTGCAACAAAAAGCTGGCACCCACAGGCTTACGAAGTGTAAGCGTCTATGCTCCTTCCCTCGCACAGTATTATGTCGCTCTGGATAAACCCAACCTACCATGAGACTGGCAGAAAACTGGGTATCCACGGGCTTACCAAAGATAAGCCCACCCATGTGTAATATCATGAGGCCCCAAATCAAAAAAAAACAACAAAACAACAAAAAAAGAAGCAAATAAAGAGATGACTTACCTTTAACGTTCTTACCCAACCCACCCGCCAAATATAACAAACAAAAAAAGCGAATAAGTAAATAACATAACTTCTTACCTTAGCGTTCTTAACCTAATTCACACGTAAAAAGAAATTTTATTATTCAATAAGTTCCATATTTCTTTTCGAAAGAAGAAAGTTTCAGTATTATAAAGTCTTGAGAAAGTTTGATTAAGTGTTAAACTTTATGGTATTAAAGACAAAATCGACACGCAATACTGATTTGGACGTTTCACAAGAAATCTTGCTTATATACAGTATATCCTTAAGTTTTTCCTGTTCGAAATCAAAGATTAAGATGCTTATTTGTTATTAAATTTTACCAAGACATTATTTACTTGTGGGACGCTTTGCAATAGAAAGGGGAGTTGTAAAAAATTTTTTTTGCATTACAGTATTGTGTATTTTATTTTTGATTTATTTCGATTTTACATAATTTGGCCAAAATTATTATTTAAGGTTGTAATTTTGGCCAGAATTAAAAATATTATCGAAACCAATAAATTTTTTAATTATTTGCGATTAAAATAAACTATTAAACAAATCTTGACTCAAATTTTTCTCTATCTTCATTCAAAATATTATTATAAACAGAAAAACTGCGTTCTACACTACAAGAAGAAAGTGGCATCCAAATATAATCTACTTAATAGATGTTTATGCGAAACTTTTTGCCAAATTTGAATATCCAATTCAAAATTACAATATATAGTTCATTCCTGAATTTTTTTTGTTATATTGAGACATTACACGAAACAAATAATAATCAAATGCTTTTCTTAATGAGGATTTATATTGAAAAAAAGGATATTGTTGTTGATTTCAGTTTCAAATCACATTTTGTCCGCTCCGTTTGCAAATAAATAAAAATTATGAAAAAAATAATTGATATTAATTAATAATTTAATTAACAATTATTTTATAATTCATTATTTTTCTTAAATTAAATTTCTACAAAATTTTCTAAACTTAAAAATCATATATCCAGCATAATATAATCTCTGTCGTTTCCTCCTTTAAAAATGAGATTTGATTTCTCCATATTTATACAAATCATGCAACTCATAAGCCATTCTTGAAAAGGTGCTATCTATTGTCCCGATAAAAACACCACCGTAAGATACTGTAAGCAAATCAATTAAAGGTATGTAAAAATTAAGTAGGTCAATGTTCGGATCAAAATCACTTGAAGTTTTACCAATATCTTCTAAATCGGTTTTAAAATCAAATAAAGTGAAGATACATAGATATTTATCATATAGGAGTTTAAGTTCTTTGAAGGGATTTTTCGAATCCGTTGCAATGTAAATTACTGGTAAATTATGAGCCAAGCACTCCTGTAGACTATAAGCAAAGTATTCCTCCTCCTTTTTGCTTTTATTTAGGTAACTAGTATCTAAATATGGAATCGTGTTGTTTTTAAGGAATTTTTTTAATTCATCATTGATGAATTTTAAATTTTCTTTTTCTTGAAATCGAAATTTTGCTTCACCAACTCTGACATGTAAACCAAAGTAAGACCCTTTTCCACCTAACTTTTGCATGACTTCGTTACTTGTATTCAATAATTTTGGATTATTAACCATAAAGGTATTATGAATTATATTATAAAAATGAATATTCTTTGGTTGTTCCAATACAATCTTATAATGACTAAATAATGAATAGAAATGTAATAATTTTTCGTCGATTTTTAATAAGTCTGACGTAAAAAATTTCTTCTTAAATCGATCCAGACCCTCCTCGGAATGATCATTATCGAAAAATCTAAACTTATAATGTTTACTTTCAACGATGAAAAATGTCTCACTTTTCGATGTGGAAAATTGTTCTAGTAATGTATCAAAGTTGAAATCATACCCGCGATGTACCAATTTGATATACTTTTTTATCTCGGAGAAATCTAATAAATGCTCCCAATTTAACATAGTTAATTTATCATATTTCGAATACTTTTGGCTGCAAAGGTCATCATCAACATCTGATGATTCGTTTTCGGCCGAAACGTTCGTGCAATGATTCATTCGATACTTTTTAATTGTAACGGTTTTATTTAATGAATCGTATAAAATATCAGATGGTTGATAAGGGATGGTGTGATAAATTAATATAGGTGGGAGGATTAAAGTACGATTCGTGATATATGATAACATCATTGCATTCATGAGAGATCCATGTTGATTATGAAACCCACTATGAGGCAAATATGTTAAGAATTTCTCATCATAAGTTGGTGAATCAAGGGAAGGCTTTGTCGTTGGTTCGGTTGATGTTTCGGATGTTGTGGAAGATTGTAAAGATGCCGTAAATATAAATTCGGCCGAGAGAGTGTAAAATGCTATTAACAATGTTAAAATTATTATTGGAAATAATGACTTGAATAAAAATCGATTTCTCGATTGTAATCGATCATATGAATCTATTTTTTCATGGAACATTTTTTTTTTTTATTTTTTTAAAAAAAAAGAAAAGAGGGAAAAAAGGATGTTAATTTTCTCAAGCAAGTTCGGCTTTTACTGGTTTGAGTTAGAAGCAAGCTAAACATTTTTGGCTTCTGAGCATGTAACTCGCTGTTTAAGTCAAGCACTAATAAGTTAAATAGATTACTCAAATAGTTAGTCTTGATTGCTCAAACGATCAGCTTATTATTTAATCTATTAAAACTAAACTATCTTCGATCATCGTGGTGCCTAGGGTTTGAAGGGCTGAAAAATCTGATAAAAGAAGCTATTTTGATCAAACGGTCTTAAATAAACGCGCCTGAAACATGATTGAAACTCAAATTAACAAGAGCTAAACTAGCTTGAAGGAAGCAATTTAACATCCCAAAAGTGATGGTTTTTTTATTGGTAAAGTTTTATATTAATATGGCACAGGCTTAAATCGTGTAACCCAAATATAATAAAAATTATAACCTAAAAATCAAATATTTAAAAAAAGAAATAGAAACTACATATATACAAAGAAATTATTGACTTTATATAAAAGTATTTTTTTTTAGTTACAAGATCGTTTTATTAACCAAATCTTGTTACATTTTTTCTCATACCGCTTTCAATATCTTCACTATTAGATAAATGGTTCCAAATTTTATTTCTCATTTCCACAACAACCTTTGACCTTTTAAGATCCATAGGGTTAGTACAATGATGACTTGGAAGACCGATATAAAAATCAGCTTCGATACAAACTAATTTATCCAAAATATCCCTAACACCGCTATTTTCGAATTCATCCTTTAAAGAATCTTGTAAATGTTTCATAACACCCAAAGAATCCGCAGTTTGATAAGGAATTGTTGTCGCAATCACCTCCATTGTTTTGGTATGAGAAACTGAGATATGGCTCCATTTAGAAGAAGGTTGAAAGAACGGTTCAGAAGAATTTGAAGAAATTATATCTTTTAAATAACGTAAAGGATAATCTGAAGCAAAATATATATTTTCTATTGAACTTTTATCAACCGTTTCTTGTACTTGATTTAAGAGGCTAAGAGCACATTCCGGTAAAACGTATTGTGTTATATGTTGGATGTCCCATTGAATTGCTATATAAGGTCTTAGAGAATTTATAATTTTTGAAGATGAATCCCTGATGTGTTTGGCATAAGGTAAGGGAGGGAATTCATCTATAAATAAAGGTTGTCTTATATCATGTCTGATTAATAACACTTTAGAGTTATCTTGGAAACTATTCACAAGGAATTCTTGCAAAACCTCTCTTCCATCTTCCAATTCCCAAGTATTCCATGAAACCCTTAATTGTTTAAATGGGGTTTTATCATTTAAATTTAATTGAAATTTATCAAGACACCAAGTTTTCCTCAATGAATCGGAATAAGGTGTGACTGGCATGATGGAATTTTGTTCTCCTCCGTTAATTAAATAATAATGAGAGGTTGAAGGTTTATCATATCTATGATAAGACCATTTTTGAAAGTCTTTTTGAGAAATAAATTTTATGTCCGGAAACATCTCCTGTAATTGATCTACATCATAATAAAAATTGAATGGAAAGTGTTGACACGTTGAAATTTTATTTGATCCAACGTTAGTTAATACCATTATACGTCCGAGCGATTCCGCCAGTTTTATGTATGTTATGAATTCAATATTTGTTGTCGATATTTCCATTGTTGGTGGATAATAAGCAAACAAGAATTTGCATTCCGATCCGTAACAAAACTTTCGGTCAAGTTCGTTATCATGTTTACGAATATTTTTTATTTGACTAAATTCATCCTTTTCCACCTCAATACCTTGTCCAGTCGATCCTTTTTTCTTAAAGGATGAATTACGAAGAGTTAAAATGAAAAGGTATTAAGAAAGGAAATAGCAGAACTCGTTTGTACAACTTACTTCGTCGTGAGGACCATGATTGATTTTCACATATTCGGAAGAGAATAAAGTTCTTGGTAGGATTACGAGCATAAAATTTGCGGTGCTACATAAAATTATTAAACTTAATATAACATATAAAATCCGTTTCCTCCAATCCCTAGAGATCGAAATATTTTTTTTCATTATTAAAAAGATATAAGAATAAGTTTCGATATAGAATTATATTTACAAGGATGAAAATAACAATCTTTTCAAGAAGATTGATACTACTTTGAAAAAATTATAGTAAAAAAAAAAAAGAAAATCCATTCTGATTATATCTTTATATAAGATTTAAGATGTACACAAAAAAAAGAATAAATGAATGATTTATGTTCGGTTGCAAATTGAATAACACCAGATATATTACATGCATTGATAATTACAATATATAGTATAAATTGTTTATCACATAACTGGAGGGATAACAACATGCGAGGCAAATCTTCATGTTAAAAAAATCACACCAGAACAAATTTGAAGAATTGGACGCACAAAAGGTTTAAAATTTAATGATTCTCGTAAAAGTGGAAGCGTGTTAAACGATTGATATCACGTAAAAAAAATGTTGCGACATCATACTTTCGATATAAAAGAAGGAAATAAAAGAAATAGTTACAATGCATCTAATTTATTACACAAGAAAGTTCCTGATCGAAAAAAATAAATTTTTTCGTTGCCATTTTAGAGGTTAATTTAATATTCAATAGTTCTTTTGCATTTTTGAACAAAATATTTACTGAATATAATAATAAAGTTTGCCGAAATCATTAATTTGTACAAAAAAAATAAATCATAGTTCAATGATCGTGATTCTTCATTTCAGGTGTACTTAATAATGTTACAATTGAATGAAGGTCATTATTGTAAGGTAATTTTTCTATACGAATGTTTTCATTTGACAATAAATGTACTATCGAATTTTATTTTATCTCTTTCGCTTATGTAATTCCTATTTATATATGCTATTATTTTAAATTTTGTTTAGAAATATATTTATTGTATTTGGAATTTGTCTTTCTTAAGACTAAAATAATTGTTAGGTGTAGCGCCTTTTACAGGCAATTTTGTAAATTAATTACCGATTTTAGAATTCCTATCCAAAATGATATAATCATATGTTTAATAAACAATTTTGAAGTGTTAGTTTAATTTAATAGTGTAAAAAGAAAATTCGAAAAAGGCAAAGTGCCTGATAAGTCCACAAATGTGCATGTGATGAGATTTTGCTCTTATTAGTTTGTTAACTCTTATTTTTGGGGGGGGAATTTACAATAGAAACACACCTAACTTTTAGTCTGAGTAAATCGGTATGCCTTTATACTAAAAAATTTTTAATTTTAAAATAAATTATATTATTAATTACTATATATAAAAAAAGAACACTTGTTTCTTTGATAGAATATCAAATGTATTTTATATTTATTTTTAATAAAAAAAAAATATTGTGAAAGATTTATAAGTTTAAAAGCAAATTACCTGTTTTTCAAGTAAGATCTACTAAAAGAGTTTTTAAGTTGATAAATTAATAGTCGTGAACTCAATGAATAATCATATAAAAAAATCTTAAAAAAGTATAATAAAGTTAAAATATATTGCGTATAATAAGTTCAATCATAAGTTCATATTACAAATACTTTTTTACTAAAATTTTTAACAAAAGTTTAGCATAAAGTTTAGTTTATAACTAAAACTAGTTTAGTTTATTAAATTTAAAATATATTATATTAATTACTATATATAAAAATATTTTTTCAACTTTTCATGGTTTAAATCTATTTTTTATCAAAAATGCCTGCTATCAAAAATATTGTAAATCATTTAAACATTGTATTTGAAAATTAAATAAGGTAGAAGAAAAATTGAAGAGATTAAATGGAGTAAAGAGGTTGTTAAGAAAGTTGAATAGTAAAAATAAAATGTGAAAAAGATATAGAAGAAAAGAAAAAGTTGAAGGATGATAAAACTAACTTAGAAGATGAAAAAGATGACTTGATGACTTGGAGAAGGAAAAAAAGAGTTGAAGAAAGATAAAAACTATTGGAAGTAAAGATGATACTGCAATTACTAAAAAATATCACAATTATTTTACAACTTATGTTACAATTAAATTTATTAATGTTACAATTAAGTTGAAATTAAGTTGCAACTTAAATGAAATTTAAAATAATTATGGAACCATATTTAATTGAAAGAAATAGTTGATAAAAATGTCAGTTGCATTAGTAAAATTTAATAAAGAAAAATACTATATAAAAAATATATAAAAAAATTCATTAACAAAAAGTCCCATTTATTTTATTTAATATAGGATTTTCAATTTTTTATACATAATAGTAAGTTTTATTATAAAAATTCATTATATTCAATTATTTTATTTAATAAAATTTGGGATTACTCATAAAATTCACAATAACAAAAAATTTGAAATATAGAAATTCATTATATTAAAGTTTAACTTTAAATTGCTGCCTGATGATCAATATTATCAATATTATATTAAAATTTATATAAATTGAGAATCTAACATGATAAATATAAAGAATCTAATATAATAATCAAATTGTTTTTAATATTTACATTTTATATTTTAATTTAAAAAAAATACCATATATTTTCTTTTTAAGCTCTTCACTTTTTTTAAAACATTTTAAATATTATAATACTAAGGTAATATTATGCCTTTTTTAATTTTTCCTTCTCTAAATACTTCTTCTTTAAATATTTCTCATTTTAATCTTTAAAAAATAACAAATATTTATAAGAAATATTTTGCTGGATATAGGTGCATTTTATTGAAGACTTTAATAATAATAATAAATCAATTATAGTTGTTAAGTAATAAAATAAGATAAAACAAAATTTAATATAAAACTTAAACATAATATTTTGATAGATAATAGAAGTAACTATTATAGTCTACTTATAAAATAACTAAAGAATAAGAGCAATCAAAGGTATAATATTTAAATTAGTAAAAATCTTTTTTTTTTGTTTGTTATTTTTTTTATTAAAAATTATATATATAGTAAATAACAAATACTAAACATAATAAGAAAATATCTAGAAAAGCAATAAACTAAACTTTAATAATTTTTAACTAATTGGATTATTAATAACCCCTTCAAAGAGATTACTTTCAGTTGTAATTAATATTTTGACTATTAAGAGATTTAAAATTAAACCGAATTATTTGATTTATTATATTTTTAAAAAGAAATAGCCATAATTTTATTAATATTTATCCTCTGTATTACAATTAAAATTAGTGAATATAAAAACTACTATAAATCAAATATTTTGATTTATAATCATAATTTAATTAATAAATAATTATAATACAGGTATTATAGTTTATATAGTATAATAAATGAATATATTACATAATAAGAATAATAAAAATAACAAGAAGATGTATATATGTTTTTTTTTTAATATATATACATATTTGAATAATTAAAAAACTATATAAAGAAAGCGAGATCAAAAGATGAATTAGAAGATAAAATAATTGTTTTTTTAAAAGAACAAAATTTTACAATATAAAATTTTAAGATTCAATTAGATATAAATCAATTTTACTTAAAAATTTTTTGTTAAAAAAATTTATCAAATTTAATTTCAATATTATAATTGTATATAATTTATAAAAAATAAATAAATTTTATGATAAAATAAACTTATATAAAACCTATAAAACCTATTAAACTATCATATAAGATACTATTAATTATTTGTAAAATTAATAGCTTTATTTAAATGTTATCTGATTTTTTGAAAGAAATTTTTATTAAATAAGACCTTTACAATAGAAAAAATACTGCTAGAAAAATTCAATTTTACTTTTATATGTCAAATATGATTTTAGGTTCAAATATATTCAAATTTAGCATTAACTAATTTTTATTTTTCTAGTAATTTTCCTTCTTTTTATTGTAAAGACCTCAGATAATCAAATATAAAATTCTTAAAAGTAATAAATTTTTTATTAGATACTAACCAGATATAAATACTAGTTTAAGTAATTTTTGAAAAATACAAATAAGTCCAATTTTTAAAAAATGATTTTAAAATCAAGTAATTGAAAAGATAGATCATGATATTTTAAAATTATATCTGATAATATATCTTTTTAATATCAAGGAAATAACTCTTTACATTTTTTTTCTGTTTTGATAAAGCATAATAATTACTTTCTAACAAAAATGATAATATATTATTATTACCTTTCATAATTGTTTGTTATTCAATAAAAAATATTGGATGAATCAAATATAGGTTCTTTTATATCATACTTGATACTAGGGTTCCGCAATTCAATTTGATATTTGAATATTTGATTTGATCAAATTCAAATCAAAGAATGATTATTTGATCAAATTCAAATCAATGTTTGATTTGATTCGATTTTGAGGAACCCTACTTGATACAATAGAACAGTTAACTAATTTTTACTTTCAACTAAAAAGTCTTTTTTATAGAATTAGAAATGAAAATATCACGTTACTTTTATCATTTATCAATATTATGATATTTAATGCACTTGATTAAAAATAAAAATAAAAATAGAGTTATAATTAATTTTAAAATTTTAACTAATTACAACTATTTATGAATTTTTATATTAAAATAAATTTTACAAGGAGTTGCAACTTACTAAGTAATAATTTCTTAATTATAATATTATCTTTAGTTAAAAGAACATGAAATCATTATTTACTTTTTAGTAGACCACTATTAGAGTTTAATATTTTTAAAAAAAAAAATATTAGAAAAGTAGTAAAATTTGTAAAATACAAGAATATCAATTATCTGATTAGACAAAACTAATAGTCTGTATATTTAATAGGTTTGTTATTTTTTGGATATATTAAGTTACTTGGTTTCTTTAGATATTTTAATTCAATTACAACTTACCTATTTATTAGTAAGCAGTTATATAGATACTTATATTAAAAAATAAAGAAAATATTATAACTTTTTATTTTTCAAAATCTATTATTTTTAAAATTGTTTTGCAAATTATTAAAATTAAAATAAATAGAACATTTGGGGTGTGAGCTAGGAAAATGACCTTCTGAGATTAATTTACCATTTTGAGTAAATGATAAACAAAGCTTTTTGCTC
>CAMKVN010001687.1:0-17046 GCA_946474995.1 Funneliformis geosporum
TTAGTAAAAATTTAGCGAAACTAAAGGTTTTACCATTTTGCCAAATCCAAAATGAGTTTAGACAAGCAACCTTACTTGTGAGTCAACTCGACTCATTAGGAGCTTTAATACGATGTATATAGTATATGATTTTAATATTTTATTTGGCTTAGCCTAGATTATATGATTATATTTTCTTGAGATTATCAGATTATATGAATATTTTTTCTTGGGGTTATCAGTTTATATGGTTATATTTTATTGAGAGTTATCATATACACATTTTTCTTCTTGTTTCTGAGTCTTTTGCATACTAATTTCTATATTGGAGGTTACTAGCCTTCTATAGCCATTTGGATACCTAGTTTTATAATGGGGATATTAGCCTCTTGTGTCTGATTGAGTGCTAGATTTTATATTAAAACGCTTACCCTTTACGCCTATTTGGTTGTCTGTTAAAATACCCATAAAAAATTGTCCCTAGTGTTCCTAGAGAAATTTTTCTAAGGACACTCACTAAGAACAACTATAATATCATTTTTTAGGATTTTAAGTTTATTGATTATGTTTCTTTATTTATCCCTAGTGTTCCTAGTAATCCTAGTAAAAATAAAGTTCTAGGAAAAAAATCAAAATTTTTATATGCTATCTCTATAGTTTTTATGCAATATAGTATGATACATATATGACATAATATATGATAAATATATGCCAAATTTTTGCCATCCTAAAGAAAAAATAAAAAAGTTTAGAAGTTTTGATTTTCTATAGAAACGCTAGGAACGCTAGGAACATTCACCTAGAAGACTTTCTGGAGATCTAGAAGCGTTAAAAAGCCTATTTTCAAAGTTCCCAAAAGTGTTTCTCGCATGTTTCTAGGGACAACTTTCTAGGGATAACTTTCTAAGGCTAACACTCTATTGCATCAGGTATTTTTATCCTATTGAGAGTCTGACTCATTGCCTCTAGGATCTGACAGTTCTGAAACATCTTATCCAACTTTTTCTGATGATTATATGTGTTTGAATGGTACTTTTTCACATACCAATCATAAAATCCATATTTAGAAACTGTCAGTCTTTCACATTTATCTTGTTTGCATAAAGGTCGCTAGCATTTTTTTGGTGAATATAACACCCTTCTGGTTTTCTACTTCCCCGCCCACAAACCTCCCCTTCATTGAATTAGCAAATATATTTATCGCCTATTAATATTATTGTTAAATAAATAACACTTTGATATCTATAATTATTTATTTTTATTTTAAACTTTTTTACTAGGGTATTATACTGAAACAGTATGCTAAATAATGCAACTAAAAATTTTTACTATGACACAATTTGAGCTTTCAGAGTTCCTCGACGCTCTGCCTCATACAACAAGGTCTTAAAACTAAAGATATTAGTGAATACTTATATAAAATTCATGATGATAGTGTTAGGCCAAGACATTTCCTTAGCGTAAACAATGCGGATGAAATAGAAGCTATACTCTCAAATTGTAAGGATCATTCCTTACACGAAATCATTGATGGGAATGAGCTACTCTGACCTATTATAGATTTTGATTTGCCATAAGAAATGTATAATAGCATCGAATATAAACTTACACATAAAGAGATACTAGATACACTCAAACGTGCTTTTAGAGATGTTTGTCTTGAAATTTTCCAAGGTGAAAAAAATAGTATTACTGTTACCAGTACTAATGTGAAAAAATATCCCTCCACATTTCTACTACTGGTATAAGGCTTAAGAATATCGTTTAGATTGCAGTATTCATTGAACTTGTCCGTAAGAAACTTCTAGTATTTTTACAAGAAAATAGTATTATAAATAATATTACGAATAAACATTCATTTTCCTTGCAAATGCTTGGTTCGTCTAAGTATGATGAAAAAACAAAAGAGCACATTCATATGAAAAAAGCAATGCATCCCAAAGATAGGACAATCTTCGACTTAATGCTTCGCCAGCCAAATGATGAATCAGAAATCAGAGAAAGTCCTCTCTTAATTGTTTTGGAACCAGAAATAGAGAAATGCCATAGCATAAATAATACCACTACCAATACTGAATTTGAACTAGTAGAGATAATACTTCAAAAAGCTAGCATCGAAGGATATAGTCTCTTATACTTATCTGAAAACTTTACTGACAAATTTCTATTATCACGCATCTCTCCATCATACTGTCTGATATGTGATCAAGAAAATGATAGTGATAATGCATATATTATTTGAAATAAAAATCCTACAGCTTTTTCTGCTACCGTGCAAATTAAGATAGATAACCTAGAACAAGAAAGCCTTCAAAAAAACTTACTATTAGAGAAACTGCCTTAGATCAAGAATAAAAGCTTTCAAGTCCTATAAAACTAGAATGATTCAAAATTATAAATCCCAATGATTACTTTGTATGAGGTGATCTAATTGATATGTGTGTATCTGAATAGAAATTTTCTCGTAATGAGATTTATGATGCAATTCGGGTAACAGTTGTCTGTATTCAAATAACATCAAGATTATGGGTGCTCAAAATAGAGAATATAAATGGTAGAATATATTTTGATATGACAATAAAACTAGATCTTGTCAAATATGAAATTAACTTAGTTGAGCTAGGAGGAGAGGTGGTGAAGTTAATTAATTTAATAGATCAGGCAGTTACCAAAGGTTTAATCTTTTACCGCAATATTAATTTTCTACTGTATTCTAATAATGGGTTTTGGACTTATTTTAATTTTAAATATTTTGGACAAGGTTTTGGACATATGAAATTGTGTCCAAAACCTGTCCAAAATCTGTCCAAAATTGTCCAATTGCTCAACACTGCTGTATCTGCTAAATTCTCCAGCTCATGATATAAAGTTCTTTTATCTTTTTCTAGGATTTTTGGCCAAGCCAGCAATAGGAATTAATAAAGAAATTATAGAACTGATTCTTTGGCATATAAAGAACGTAATCTGTAGTAAGAATAAAAGACTTGACAAATATATCTGGAACTGGTGAACATATTTAGTGTAGAAGTCAGAGAAGAAGCCCTGAACTATTTTAGTACTAAATCTACATTATAACAGTGCAGAAAATTATCATCACTGATTTTATTGGTGACAAAGTTTTGGAACAATATCTTCATTTTGCAACATCAGATTTGGAAAAAATTCTTGGACATTTTATTAGCGCTATCCAAGCTTGAAAGCTTATTGTTATGAATGAAACTGGAATGTCGAGTAGAGAATAGCATAAATTTAACAGGTATCTCAAATCGCTTATAACAGAACGAATGGTAACTATAGAGCGTAAGAGTCTTGAAACTATATGAATAAATGATTATGCTGGATATATGGTTATAAGTAATTAAGATGCTTCACTTAAAATAATATAGGTGATTCTCATATAATCTGTTTTGATGTCTCTGCACGTTGTAGAGGTAATATAGCATATTTTGATCGGCTAGGAGAAATACTAGACCATTCTGATGCATCTGGAGTAGTAATGGCATACCTTCTTAGCCGTGACTTATCAAATTGGAGTCCAGGAAAAATTCCTATAACTAAAATAAAGATAGAAACAATACAAAAACAACTTCTTAATCCTATTCGATTTATAATTGATTATATTGTATCTTGGTCTGAAAATTGTATTAATAGGTTTAGCTGTGAAAATGTATACCAGGATTATCTTGAATGGTGTGGATATAATAGAAAGAAGCCATTAGCTAAGAAGGACGCTAGAACTAAATTTTCACTAATTAGTATTGATCGAACACATTCATAAGATAATAGAGTAAGAGTATATCAGTATATTCTCGACCGCATTAAAATTATAGTCAAGCTTCATAAATCTGATTTAGATGATATGGAAGAATTTTCTGAGATATTTTAAGATGACTTACGTTCGCAGAATGAACCTATAGGCATACCTATATTCAATGTGCCAGAAATTATTCTTCTAAAAATAATCCCACCTCAGCTAGAAAGAAATACACTACCACCTGAAACTAGTAAAGATAAGAAAGCAGATAAACAGGACGAATTGAGTCAAGACATTTTTGACTATGTAGCAAAAGATATCTGTGCTCCAGTCACCTCAACATCTGGTATATCTAGTATATCTGTGACTTCTAAAACACCTGAGCCAGTAATCAATAAGTCTGAATCTTTTAAGCCTGTAAGTAAAATTATGAATATGCCTTCTAAAGAAACAAGTGTCAAGTACAATTCCCTAAAGCCTATCAATCAAGTATCATTTGCCATTCTCCTATCCAGGACTCAGTGAGAAGAGCGTCTTAGAAAAAGGCAGTCAAACTTGGTGAGAATCCAGATGTCTTTGTGACTATCACCGAAAAAGATAGGCTCGATTATATTGCGTTCTGTGATAGAATGAAAACAGATTCACGAATGTGTGATTATGCAAAAGAGGTAGAAGAAGATCTCAAAGAACATATAGACGTGATGTACAAGAAAGATTAATAGGAGAAGAAATAATCTGTCATAGTCTTAAGGATGAGGGAGCTATAACCTTCTGGCTTGACATTGACGAGAAATAGAAAAAAATGGTAAGCATACTTCAGGAGAATGGTATACTTTGATAAAGAGTGAATAAGAAGCCAGTTTATAAGTAAATTGTTTAGGTAGGAGGATCTTTTTGTTCTTTACAAATAGGTAATATAAAATTCTGAATTATTATTATTTTTTTCGCTTATCCTATCCACAATTTTCAAATCAATGTAAACCTCTTCCCACTTAGTCAAGCAGGTGGCCTCAAAAAACCCATATAATTTATATTATTATTTTTTGCTTACTTAACCTTCTCAAGAGACATCTTTGATATTTTCCTTTTCTGAAAAAGCATATATCTTTGAGGAATTTTTCGAATTGAACCTTTTTATACGTAATATAAAATTAGTACATTTTAATGTTCTTGACTATACTGTCATTAAAACAATATGTTAAAGTCACCACAGATTTTATGAAATGCCATAAATAGATCCCTAAACTCCGTTATCTGAACTAGCTAAATACACAGAGGAAATTAGCAAAAGTTTGAAGGATGATCGCAAGGTAAAATCTAATGCTAAAACACATTTTCAGTTATTAGGGCTTACTAAGAAACAAGTAGAAGTTTTTATCCCTATTCAACCTTCTGGAAAGCGTAAAGAAGATAGAGATACTATTGATAAAATTGCCCAAGAAATTGCTGAAAATGATTATTCATCTAAGAAAATAAAATAAATTTCATATGATCTGAGCAATTCTGCACCTAATCCAGTCGCAGGAAGTTCTAGGCTTACTTTATTGTGAAAAAAGTTACGGAATCATAGAGCTGATTATTTCAAAAAAGAAGCAACAAAGATTTCTCATATTACTACTAAATCAAATAAAATTCAAGCAAAATGGCTTATACTCGATGAAGATGAAAGTGTTGACTAGCCTGAATACTTTCTCTTAGAAAATCTTCAGCCAAGACTTGATAAATATAATATTTCCTTATCACCTTTTAAGGAAAATCTGGTTGATGTAATGATAATGTTAAGTATGTGACCAGCAGATATTGCCGATCTTTGTATTAATAAATATGAAGCATCAGACAAAATTTGGTATAATCCTAAATATTTCTGGTATTGTACTGGTTACTCTAAAATTAAAGATGAAACAGGAGTATGGGAACCTCAACTTTTCCTTTTAATGGAAAAAAATCCACTATGAGCAAAGGAGTTGCTTATTTAAATTTAGAAAGCAATATCAGAAAAATTTCCCTTTTTACGAAAAAACAAAAGCAGTATAGTTAATGTGAATCCAATTAATATTATTCTAGCTAAACATGAAATTACTTTAGAATATTAAGAAAGATAGGTGTAGATCATACTTCCAGGATCCATAGAGGTAAGAATGATTCTCGTTGCCAACATCTTCGAAAATTAGCTTGCAGACAAGTAGTAGAACAAGATAAATCAGTATATGGTGCAACACATCTATACTCATCAAAGATTTAGATATAACTGCAGATTATATCTAATCTTTCAGTTTGTGTAAATATCAAAATTAATACCGATAGAGTAATAGATTAGGTTATTCTCTTTCAATCTATCGGCTTTAATTTTAGATTGCATAATTTTTGATAAAGTTATTAAAGTTTTAAATCATGTAAAAAATATATAGTTTTATTAATAAAAAATCAAAAATTCGGAAAAGCCAAAATGATAAATTTCACATGAATTTATGATGTAATTTGATCTTCATGGATAGATAAATAAATTGTAAAGTTTTTTTCTCACAGTTTATTTTATTTTATCTTGATTTGATCAAGAATGCCACGCGTTAAAAAACAACAGAAACTTTACAAATAACAGTTTTGAACATCGGATGGTAAATTTAGGCTGAAGAAAAAGAATAAACAGCTTCTATCACAAAATAAATTGATAAATAGTGAAGAAACTGACGATAATATTTTTGGAGAATTTAATGATATGAATGAATGGGGAGATGATGATGGCAGCAGATGGGAGGATGAAATTGATTTTGAAAAAGAAAAAAACATCCAATTGAAAGAATTGGGTAAATTAATCAATTATTTTACAGTAATTGTTTTTTTTATTAATCATTCATATATATTTTAGAGTGGAATGCAGATAATGAATTTGAGGAAAAAAAACGGGGTCCATATAAGATCGGTAAGACACCAAAATTGACATATTATGATAAGTGGAGTCCAAGTGGCTCATTTACGAAATCAGCAATTGGCACATCAAAGATTACAAGGTTTTTTCCCATTCAATCTAACGTTGATAATGCAATTATACATCTGGATTAAAGATGATACAGCAATTGATTTCAAATTTACAAAATGTTGTAATATAAGCTAAAATTAGTTGCAACATATATAGGTTAAAACTAATTGCAACATAAGTTGCAACATTAAAAGTTGCAACATATTAATTACAGTTCCTATCTTTGGTCTGGATCAAAATATTGAAATGGAAAGTGAACAGAACGAATCAGAAGAAGAGGACTTATATGAAATGAATAAAATTAATACAAAAATAAAGGATTTGAAAGAAGAATTAGAAGGTCACCATAATAAAATGAAGGTTAATAAATATAACAAGAAAAGAGCATTTTTGAGTATTTGAAATTATTGGATAAAAATGGTACTGAGAAAGTGAAAGCAAGTTTAAGTACTGCACAAATAGTTTCATTAATGGTGGAGTTTGGAAAGCTCAACAGATATGATATTGGGCTAATTATTAGCTTCTTTATAATGTACTTCCTGTATCATTTCAAGAAAAGCATCAAAAAACTATTAGATTAATAGATGATGAGGATGTTACTGAAAAATATCACATTTGGATTCAAGATCAACATTATAAAGTCACACCTATTAAATTTAAAGAGTTTATAGAACAAAATTTATTAATTCAGTTGGGAATAAACAAGAAAAAAACTATTAATATTTCAACTGCAGTTTGTTGGCTTCATATTCTTGGGTATTCAAAGCAGAGACAAAGCAAGGTATATATTATGATGGGCATGAACATGCAGATGTAGTTCAATATAGAAATAAATTCTTAAAGCAGATTTTTGAGTATGAAAGTCTCATATCATATTATGAAGGTGAAAATATGGATCGGATCTTACCTGATTTAGCAGAAGGTGAAAAAGAACACATCTTAGTGATGCATGATAAATGTATCTTTTATTCAAATGATGGATAACGTGGTGTTTGGGCCAAGAATGGTGAATTACCTTTACAAAAAAAAGGTAATGGTAAATCAATTATGATTAGTAAGTTTTTGACGAAAGTTAATGGACATTTAAAACTAAAGCCAACAGATATTGAACAATATTCTACAGTATCAGTAGAAGTATGTGAATATTTGGAGCCAGAAAAGAATTGTGAAGGTTATTGGACTGCAGAAAATGTTCTTAACCAAATAAAGAAGAAGGCGATTTTCATATTTAAAATTCTCTATCCAAATTGTATTGGTATTTTTGCTTTCGATAACAGCTCAAATCATGCAATATTTGCAAAAGATTCACTAATTGCAAAGCGAATGAATTTAAACCCTGGTAGTTTGCAGCCAAAAATGCGTAATACATACTGGATCCTGATAACCAGTTACAATCAATGGTATTTTCGGATGATCATCTGAATGAAAAGCTTTGAGATCAGCCTAAGGGTTTGAAACAAATATTACAAGAATGAGGAAAATGGCCTAATAATGGATTATTATTAGAATGTAAGGAATGCAAAGAAAAAAAAGATGATGAAAATCGAATTAATTGTTATGCACATCGGTTAATATCATTAGAACCAGATTTTCTTAATCAAAAGGGTGCAATTGCTGAAACTATTGAGAAAGCTGATCACCAATGTATTTTCTATCCAAAGTTCCATTGCGAACTTAATTTTATTGAACGTTATTGGAGGGTTACAAAGAAACATGCAAGAGAAAATTGTAACTATTCATGGGTAGGATTGAAACAAATTATGCCTCAAAGTCTTGAATTAGTTCCATTAGTTACAATTAGAAAGTTCACTAGAAAAGCTTAGTGATATATGGATTTATATCAAAAGGGAATTAGTAGAAAATTAGCTGAATATGCAGTAAAAAAATATAGATCCTATAGAAGAATTCCAGATGAAGTTTTAGAAGAATTAAAATCAAGTTAAAATTAGCTAATTAATTAATATTATTAAAAAAATTTTATTGCGAATCGTCTGTATACTTATTAACCAATAAAAACGTTTTCACGTGAATTTCACATGACTTTAATAAATTTCAAATTTCAGACTAGTTGATGAGTATAGATGCATCACACCATAACATTATGGTATTATGAATGACTTACCTTGCAGTTGTTCAAAGGGGTCTCAGAGTAATATTCCTGAGCAATCTATAAACAAACATAAAGAAGTGGGAAGTGAGTGCCTACAGATCGAAACACTATCCCAAAGAGATCAGACAAAAATAAAAGAAAAATGGATTAATCTCATCTAAAGATGGTTCTCATAATTATTTTTAAAATTTTTAACTAGTTGCAACTTAAGTTGTAATACTTTAAGTTGCAACTATTTATGAATTTTTATATTAAAATAGATTTACAAGGAGTTGCAACCAAGTTGCAATTTCTTAATTATGATGCCCATTTTTAATCTTACCAATGTAGTAATAATGCTTGTATATGTCTGACCGATTAGGCAAAGACATTCAAGCTCTTTGATGAAAACTAATTACATAAAGGTTAGAGAGGTTTCTATGAAACTGTGAGTATTCATTTATTAATTTATTTTTTTTCACTCAAAGTAAAATATATTATATATAAAATATCATGAAAATGGTAACCAAACAAAAACATTTATCTAATAGTACACCTAACGAGCAAGAAGTTATCAGATACATAGAAAAATTAGCTCAGATATTTGGGTTAGACAAATAAAATGCATATATGTATAATGTGTTTTCCGATGAAAATAGGGCATTAAAGAAACAATTCGAAGATTATTATTCCCAACCTAATACTTTAGAAAGGAGAGTAAAAAGATTGGAGAAAGATGTGAAATCCTTAAAAATCGAATTAAAAGATCTAGACGAATGTATGGATAAGGAGACTGTAATTGACTTAATATAAGAAATAGCTTTCTCGCCAAAGATCAAAAAATGTAAGGGTTCCTCTTATTCATCTGAGTCTTCTGAAAATTCTGATTCAATTGAGATAATTCAGGTAAAAGATAAAAAGACTGTTTCTCATAAGTACTAAAGGAAAGTACGATAAAAAAAAGTTAAACAGTTTGTATCTTGAAATGATAAATTAGCCAATTAGACTAAGTGATAATATATCACTATCATTTTAGGATATCAGATTGTTCTCTAACGCTTGTGGATAGATTTATTTATTATTTTGAATATTATATATCATAATAAAAAATAGTGATTGTAAATTGTGATTGAAGAAAATATCACTATTAAAGCATTAATTGATACATATGCTGATGCTAAATACATTAGCTATAAATATTTTTCTGAATTAGAAATTACATATCACTGTGAAAATAATAACATTAAAACTTTGGATGCAACCTATTCTATATTAAGAAAGGTTAATCTGCACATTGGCTTTAATGATAATGAAAAGCATAAAAGCATTGGGCCTAGTGAATTTATGGTTCTTAAGCCAGATTGGCTAGGACCCAATTTAATTTTAGAAATGCTATAGTTGCGAATTTGGATATATGTAGTTCAAAACTATTATTAGACGATAATTTTGCGATTCTATTTGAAGAAGTAAATTATATTTCAATATTATATGATAGTTTGACTGATTTTCCCAATCCAACTGATAACCTGGAGTAGTGATCATCTGCTCAGAAGATTTTTTCTGATTGAAAGATATTCTAACTATATAAAAATGCATACAGTTAATTTACTAGAACAACTTCCACCTGAACTAATACTATTTATTCTAAAGTATATTTCAGAATAGGACCTAAAAATTCTTGCAATATAAATAATATATAGGAAAGAGAGGTGAATCATGTATTATCCAAAAAAATGAAATTTAAATGTGGAAATTGACTCAGATTAATTATATGATAAAGGAATTTTATTCAAAATTGAAAGAGTATAATTTAAGCAAAGACTATCCAGAATAGCTTCTTAAAAATCTATTCTTTAGAGGATTATCATGTTTAAAGTTCTTATTGATAGTTTACAGGGTTTTATGTTAAATAAGATAGTAGAAAGGCTTAGTCCAGATCAATGATTGTGTAATTTTATTTTTCTGATTGAAAATTCTTCTAATCTATAAAATGAATAAAGTTAATTTACTTGATATGCTTGCATCTGAATTAATACCCTTTATTTTAAAGAATTTATCAATACAGGATCTTTATAATTGTAATAGTATAAATGAAACATAAAAAAAAGAAGTCAGTCTCAAAATGTTTAAAAGATCTGAAAGAGAACAACTTCTATATCGAGATTTTATATTTAAAGAGTGTATTACTAGCCTGAAGGTTTTATCAAACCGCTGAAAAAATGTGGGATTTTTATAAGAAGAGGTCTTTCTGAGATCAGATTAGATATAGGTTTACTTTTGCAGAGATTGAAGATTAGCTAAACAAACAGGCCATATATCAGTTAAGATTCAAGACTCTGCAGATGATTGTTCGTCCATCCTCATTTAGGCTGATTCAGAGCAGAAATCATCAGCTCAGAAGAATTTGCTGAGCCACATACAGATCATAGGACTAATTCATGTGACATATATAATAATTTTTCATATACCAAAAAGAAATTATACATGTTAACCAGTACTTTATTTTTTATTAAGTATAGCCTAAATCAATCTATTAGTAAAATGTCAGATGATGAGATAGATGCTGAGACAGAAGAACGTTACAATAAATTTATCAAAGAATATGGATTAAGATATGAATGGAATAATGAAAGGATTCCTGAATTTACATCTCTTTTTCTCACTATAGTTCGAAAAAAGAAAACCTATCAGTTAGGCAATTAAAATAGATTATCTTCTGAAGGTCTAACTAAAAAAGTATATTCATACAATCCAATGTTTTTTATCTTCCATAAATTTTAAGTCTGATAGAATTATCATGTGATGCTGAGGAACTTCAATGGGAAATATGGCTATATGGTATTAATACTGATGAGATTAAAATATCTCTTAACAAAATCTGTGAACTAAGTTCACAGGTTTTCTGAAATTTGAAATAATTGAAATATTTTTACTGATTTTAAATACTAACGTTTGATCTAACACAGATATGTAAACTGAAATAGATCTATTAAAGCAATGTATTACCAAGATTGATGTCAGAAATGCGAAGCTTATAAAACAGATGATGGAAGAGAGTAACAGACATAATGCTAGAATTGAGAAGTTAGAGCGGTATCTCGATGAGTTTAAAAAAAAATCAGAATCTAAAAAAATCGCAAATTTCAGACTAGATGCATCCAGATAGCCAAAAAAATCCTTCATGAGGAGCTGATAATTGAGTATCACCCTTCTTTCTTGAATAAATTAGAGCTTGATGCCTTCTTCCAAAAATATCGAATTGCATTGGGGGTGCAAGAGACTTAGCATTAGTTTCATAGCATTAACTGGTATAAGGATGTTAAAAAACTCAAAGACATTGTTAATCATAATCAGCAAAAAAGATGCATTTGCCTAGATAATAGAATTTTCTTTATTGAGCTTATTGAGGTATTATATGACCAAAACCCAGAAATTGTCATTCTAGAAAGGATATGAAAAATTAAAGAGTTTGTTTATTTAGCATCCAAAAGTTTTGATATCTTATAATCAATAGTCTTGTGACTCTGTTTAATTAGCAGATAAATATATTATGTATCACAGTTAAGGTCCTAATTCTTAAAATACAGGCGAAATCGAATGAATTAAAAAGTATGTTCTTATCGATTATGCTCCATTAGCACAAGTATAGAAACTTTATCATGTACAGCAGGTTAGTGCTGTTTGCTTCACATTCGTAGCTTGAAAGCTTATTACCTGATGATATGTAAAAAGTGGTGATGTCAGAAGTGAGTCACGATCTCAAATTATTATCACGTGCAGTGTAATGAAAGTAACAAGTAAGCACTTATTTTTTTGTTTTCATTTTTTATTTACTAATGTCTATTGCCAAAGTACATACAACTGACTTAACAAACAACATGAACCATGGATGAGAGCGGAATTCATAGATCCTTACAGTGAATTTTCACATGAAAAAAAAGTAATTGGGAATACAGTCAGAACTCGATATCACAAACTCTCTGGTTCACTGAAAAAATTCGCCATGTCAAAATTTAATTTGTTTGATATAACGATTTTTATATATGTTCATAAAGACAAAATTTTAAAAATCGTTTATCATGAAATTCATTATATCGCATAGTCATTCTGACTGTAGTTTAATTGATAATGGGCTGTCTTAAGAAATAATAAAAGAAATTGAAAGCTAGAGGGTATCGTTCGTGATTTAACAAAACATTTTTTATGCAAGTTGAACAGAATTGTAATGCCTTATGGCCCCGAGGGCAAAATGGTGACCCACCATTTACTCGTCTGATTCTCATCATCACTGTGTGGGATGCAGTAGTCCTGCTTTAGAAGTACCAAATAGGTTGACCTCCAAAAGTGAAATACAATTACAAGGTGAAACCTCACAGAAAGAAGTACAAAAATCAAGTTGCATTTCTGGAGAAAAAGTTATTGATCATTGCAGCCAAGATTACGAAAATGGAAGAGAATCCATTAGCTCGTCCAGCCACAATAAATCTCACATTTCTACTCGAAGGGACAACATCAAGAATTACTTTTTCGGAATATCAATTTGTGGCAAGCAGGGAGAAATGAAAGAAGAGATGAAATCAATGTTTTCCAATGTCCAAATCGAGAAAAAATTGAAGGATTGCAAAAATTGCTGGGGCTAGTGTTCAGAGTCGGTACCATAGTGGGCTCTGTATAGAAAGAAAACTACATGAAAATACCATGCTATTTTGTATTCCCAGACAGTAGACCTAAATAGAAATACAACTCCTCCATGTTCTCAGTGTCAAGCAGTAATAGATTTGACTCATTTGGCAATAATCTGTCTTTGGTAGTCGATATGATCGTGAATGAGTCAGACCGCTTTCGTATTGCAACCTCTCTTGATATAGAGATACAAAGCAATGATCTTCGAAAAGATGATATTCGTTATTATATAATGGAAATTGCGCTATGTGGTTTCAATCATATAATTGTTATTGGGAAATGTTATTGTAACTTACTTTTTCTGAATTGCTATGAATGTGTATTCAGATGGGACTCTATGACTGATGTATTATTGCTTATCAGAAATTTTAAAGCAGTATCAGAGAAACCTCGTGAAGTTTGTGAAGTAGTATGAGGCGTATCAGGAGATGGAACTGTATAGGAGCTTGAACTTAATTCTGGTATTTACACATATTTTGCTTGTTCCTTATCTTAATATAGCTAATTTCTTTTTTCTAGATTCGGATTCATCAGAAAAATGCAATTCTCACCTTGTAAAAGACAAGAAAAAAGTCAAGAAAAAAAACAATAAGAACCAAAAAAAGCATAATTGATATGGACATATTCTGGATTTTTGAATTATTTATGTTTATAATAATTATATTGGGCTATATAGTTATTGTTTCTGGTATTAAATTGCATTCTTTATAATCGTCAAATACTTTTACTTTAACATGTGTGTGTAATTACATCAAAAAAAATAATATGCTAATCATCTCTGTATTAATAAAATACTTAGCAGTTTTTTTTTCTTGGCAAAAGTGATCGGTGTTACAATTTGTAATGTGCACGTGATTTTTTATTTTAAATGTGTGTATCCGAACTTGAAGTATTAAGACAGCGCATCACTAAGCTTGAGGTCAAGAAAGCTAAGCTTGAGGCTAAAAATGCTGAACTTAGAGAAAAAGTCGCGAAATTGGAAGATAAGCAGTTGCAAATGAAATAATAAAAATCTTATTATCTGTATCACAAAAAAATGTGATCATTTATCCTGGGCTATATACCTGAACTTTGTATTTATAGAATGTATCGCAAAATAAAAGCTTTTTAACACTGCATTTAATCTCAGCCAGTGACGATAAATTTAGCTGAAGGCGCGACCCCAAAGGTATCCGCTGTGCATATATGTATTTTTTGATCGCTAAGCTAATATTCTAATACAAGATAATTTCGCAACTCAGGATCGGCTAATTATTAGGCAATATGATTTCCAGCAAAGATCCAGAGACTTTCATGTTTTGTGATAATCTAGCTCTTAACCGCGGAGGAATCATAATTATAAAAATACTGGATATATCGGAGGCATCTGGTAAGAGAAACAAATAAAAAAAGTAATATACTCATTTTGCAAATGCATAATTCAATCAATCCTCAAAAATATTCTAACAAGTACTCTGTTCCAAATCAATCAAACCAATTTTTTTGAGCATAAAACTATCAGAATATCTTTTGCAACTTTTAAATCAACAAATACCTAATAAACCCTCTAATAAAAAATGATTTCATTTCCTTCGACACCATCTTGTTTCTCATTATTGTTGTTTTCGTCACAATATATAAGATGATTTTCTGGGGTGTTTTAACAATGGAGATACTCCAAACCATTTTTTCTGGAAATACCATAACATATATATTGCTTGTAAGAGCATTCTTATTCTTTTGCAAATACCTATCATCGGCATCAGAAAAAACACAAATTGCCAAAATTGAAAAAATGGTATTGGCATTAAATAATAAAATTCAAAAAATGAAAGGAGAGGCAGAATGGGACCATATATCACAAGATAAATTTTCAATGCTCTATATATTTGCATATATCCTCTATGTAAAGAGATACTAATTTTTTTTTATAATTCATTAGATACATCTCATTTATTTTCTAGTCGTGATTTTATGAGCCAATATACGATATATCACAAGAAAATACAAACTTTATGGGTGGAGTTCATAGCTCTTTTCAATCAAAGAAGAAGAAGAAAGGATGCTCACATACATAAATATATAATATAATTTCTCAAGAAATTCAACTAAGCTTTGCGACTTTGGCGAGTTATTACCACTATTAAAAAACATTGAGGACTACTTCCTTGGATAAAATTGAAACATGAATTAATAGAGAAGGGAGGAGGGATTCTAGTAGTAGTAGTAATAATAATGATAATGGTGATAGTTAGGGAGCCAAAGAATAGGAGCAGTCATTGTCTTTCGAAACAGGCTTTGGGTCTGACTGTATTTTACCATACAACTCCACAAAAATTTATTATACTTTATATATCTAGAAATACGAAAAAAAATATCTTTATTGTATGAATTTTACATAATAAATAATCTGTCTTAAAAAAATCTTGGTTATTGTTTTGGTAGAATCTGACTGAAATTCTAGTCATATGATTTTTTTTTATAATCAAAATTATATCCAAAATGAATTTTATTTTTCAAGTTCTACAATAAATATTTGTTTTGCAATCTCTAACATATGTACGAAAAAAAATACAAAAATTGCTAAACTGTTAAAAATGCTATTCTATACTAATGAAAAAATTCTTATTCCTGCTGTTCGTTTGACCTTTCATCATAATTGATGATAACATTGATTATATTTGCATTTTGCAAAAAAGAAGGGATAGTTGAAGTCACAGGTCTAAAGATAGGAGATGTTTCGATAGTTGATAATGTTAGCAGTATTAATGATACAGATGAATTTTCAACAATTTTAGTGATGATATTTGTGATCTTGATAGTAAAGAAGATGATGATGAGATCAGAGAGTAGGTTCGCTTAACCTTCTAACATTCTCATTATATATTCGTTCGAATGGAAGATCTAACAAAATTAAAATATATTAATATTAATAAAATTCACTAGTGAGAAGCATCAAATTCTCAAAAGTATAGTTATCAGACTTCAACCAAAAAACTTCTTATAGATTTCCTTTCCTATTAAATTCCTTTTTTCCCACTTTTTTTATATTTTACAGCTGTCTAATAAAATAATGATAATAAAAATATTATCAGCCAAATTCTCCATAGAGCTAAGCAAGAGTTACTTTACTTACTTTATAAGCCTTCTTAAGATTATTGAATTTCTTTGATAGTCTTCACTAGTAAAATAATTTGTATCCTCTTGTTCGTTTAGATTCCTAGTGACATCTTTCTAAAAGAAACGTTTCTTTTTATTGGAGTAGAATGGAATTTAGAATTTCTTTCTTTTCTTTCATTTATAAGGAAGCGAATTTGAACACTAATGATGTGAATAATAAGTATGATAAATATATAATGATTAGTTCAAATGATAATAGTGGCTTAGTTACCTTTTATCTGATTAGTTGATCATCTTGTAATTTCAGTGACTAACTAGCATCAAAGAAGTGTCTGAGAACTGTCGTGAAACTGGCAGCGAGCTAGAATGATTCCTATGATATGATACAGTCGACCCTCTCTACAATCACACCTTATATAATCACACCCTCTTTATAAGCACACTATATTTTAGTTCCGATTTTTT
>CAMKVN010001688.1:0-17030 GCA_946474995.1 Funneliformis geosporum
AAAAATACTTAATATAAATCAAAAATTCCTAAAATTTTTATTAAGAATCATCAATTAAAACATTTTTAATAATTACCCAGCCTGTCCCAAAACCTAGTTCAGAATAGGTTATAAAACAGTTTTCCATTATACAACCACTTGTAGAGGCGATTTATTCTTCTTACGACGCTTCGCCGAAATCTTAATTTATTATCACGATAATAATAGTGATATTCATAATTACGTCTTCTTCTTTCTTCTACTAAATATTCAATCTTAACATCTCCCTAAGTGATTCTTGTAACAGCTATTTTTTTATTATATTTGTAAAAATTAAAAAATTTGATGATTTGAATTAATAAAATGATGAAGTTTTAAAAAGTAAAAAATATATTTCTTATTACTATTATTCAATAAATAATTACCGGTTCGAAGCCAAAATTCGTCACCCAACTCTGCATGAAATATCTGATCATGCAGAGTTGGGTTTGTTATTGGTTGGTCATGGGGATTCTCCCCAGCTTCCAACCTCTTGAGATTTTTGTACCCATATTTTAATGAGTACCATTTTCTTCGACATTGAGAGGGAAAAGCGACAAACCCTCTATTAATAAACAATCGATTGGATATGATTCTCCATATTCTTTCATGATGATTGTTTGGAACAAACTCAAAATCGTCATGATTATCACGTCTTAAACGAATTAATTCTCTTGCGACGTCAATGATCCATTTGAATTGAGCAACAGTGGGAGCAACCAAAGCCATAACGATAGATAAAAAAAAGAAAAAACGATCAAAAAATAAAATAAATAATGAAAGATGAAGAAAATGAATTAAGGGTGATTGAAAAAAATGATTGATAAAAAAAAAAAAAAATTGAATTAAGATTGAGAAAAATGATATGAAATAAAAAAAAAGATAGATAAAAAAGGTAGAGATATCAATGTCATAATAAATAATCAAAGTAAAGATAAAGTGATATGAAATAAAAAAAATTAAAAGATAAAAAAGAAAAAATTGATGATTAAAAAATAGATGAAAGTAATGTAAATAAAAAAATTGAAAGATAAAAAAAGTAATATGAAATAAAAAATATGAAAGATAAAAAAAGAAAAAAAAAATTAAAAAAGGCAAATAAATAGGAGTAATATGAAATATATTTTTAAAAAAAGAAAAAAAAAATTAAAAAAGGCAAATAAATAGGAGTAATATGAAATATATTTTTAAATATAATTTATATAAAAAGATAGTTAATCAAGTTGTTTTTTATTCATTAACTTTGTTTATTTAAAATCTTCATATAATAATATGAATTAAATAATAATTATTTTAATTTTATTGAATGTTCAAAATAATTTCGTCGTATTATGATTTTCGACAGTTTTTCATAAAATTGTAATTTTTAGTGTATGGTCTCTTTGTAAATACAAATCTTTTAAATGATTACTTTTTTTTTTTTATGATCTTGTATTTTCTTCAAAGCTTATGATTTATTGGCTTTTATCCTTATTATAAAAAACGCTCATTTTTAGGAACGAGGTGTGAAATGATTTTTTTTTTGTGATTATGTCTATTTATAAAAAAGATTTTATTATGACGCCACGACGAAAACAATTAATAATTATTTTTCATATGACACAATAATATGGGGCTTAGTCAAATATATATATATATTTGTTTATTCTAAGCCTAAACAATTTTGCTTTTCCTAACTGTGTTTGATTGATAATCATGATTAAAAATTATTTTTGTTAGGTTGAATCACATGTGAGGATTGTTTATGCAAAATCGGGATTGTATTTATTTTATTTTTTTGAGAGATGAATGAACTTTTCAAACTTATAGAGACGGGCAATTAAATAAACGAATCATCATTCTTTGATTACTTGATAAACTTCATAATCATCTACACTAAATTTATTGGGTGTCTTTCTAAGGTGAACCCCATAATTCGTACCATCACAATAACATTGCACGTCCCTTCTAAAATCCCCATGATTCCCTCCTTTAATATACAAAGCACCGTAAAAGCAAGGACCATTATTAGGATGATTTTCAATCGTATAAACGGCATCTGCGACGGGTCTACCAACGATCGATTTACGAATATCTTTACTATCTAATTTAAATACAAAACTTTCCTTTGCTATGGAAAGTGGTTCATTAAGGTATAACGTTTGATTCCAACTAGCGGGATTATATCCACCAATTATTTCTGTTGAACCACGGATTTTTATGATCGATAATGTCGCTCCTTTATTATCACACATCCCATGAAATGTATTTGCGGTAAAACCATTCGCACTTCCTTTTAATAATAAGGATAATCTAAAACGATTTAAAGTGTTGCCAGGTGTCGTCTCGTTTATCCAATTGATAAGTAATTGAAAGCAATCCAATTCAATTAATACCGAATCTAACCTTATGTGTACTTTTGGTATAGCGTTGGAGGGTTGTTCGGGTTCTGGTGTCGTTGCAGGATTGTTTGCATTGGATTTTTTGGAAGACACTATATAATATTTAAGTATCTCATCATAAAGTGATTTATCAATAATTTTTTTAAATGGTTTAACTTCCTCATAAAAATTTTCCGGTCCAATCTTATAAAAATCGATCAATGGAATGATCTTTTGAAGAGTGTTCGACAAATCTCTAAACTTAACCTTGGTCCACAACGTGACATCCGGAATTCTCGTGTTATAATCAATAGGTGTCGTGAAACTATGATGAATCCCCCATTTGATGATGGATTCCCATTTCTCAACCTCTTTAATAGTTAACCCTTTATGTTGCAAAAGGGTGAGTAACGTATCCTCATTTAATAAGTGAAAGTCCATGGATTTAAAAATTATCTCTGGTCGTTCTTGAATCGTTATCAAACAGAATTCATAAAGTTTCTTAAACGATTCCAAGGATAATTTTAGGGTGGTACTAAAATTTTGATGAATTTGATTCGGTGATTTTAATAATTCATTCTCTAATAATTCTAATAATTCGGTAATTTCAAATTCCTTTGAAATTAATAGCAAATCAAAAATTTCTTTGAAATTATTCTCATCAAACGAAAGGTTCCCCCCGTAATAATATTTCAGGATTAATTCAAATAATGATGGGTTAACCTCAGGTTTTTCGATGATCATCACCTTCTCACCTGCTTCATCCTTCATTTTATCTCTCAGTCCTTCAATCTCTTTACGAAAGTATTGGGAGCGAACAAAAAGGACGAATGAATGTGCGTGAAATTCTTTAACATTCTCTTCTTTTCCTACGCGAAATATGACATCCGCACTCGTCTTTTCTTTCTCATAAAATGAAATATAATCTTTGGATAATTGTGGGGATAATTTCAAGGTTTTCATTATAAATTAATATAAAAATGTTTTTTTATGCGGAGAATGTAAACTTTTTAATCGTTTTACATATATAGAAAAAGGGACGATCCTTATAAAAACATGTTTAAATTTGTGGTTGATCACATGACGTATGATGTACCATATTTTTTAGAATACCAACACGATTTCCTGAAAAAAAAAAGTTCAATTTAACATTTGGATATATGTATCACCTTTATAAATAACCACATGGAATGTTGTATAACTATGTCGTTTCAGATCTCTTTGCTTATTAATTAATATCTGCTATAGACTATTATAGATTATTTGTACATCATTTTCATAAATTAAAACACATCAATAACAACAAAGAAATTAAAAGAAAAATATGTATAGATATATATATACGAATATATTTTTCAAGACACCTATTCAACAACTAACATCCTCCACTGTCCAATCCACAAAATAAGCATAAAAAAAACAAAGAGTAAAAAGTAAATATAGGGGTGGAAACAAACAAGCCAATTAATGCTTTGAGGTTTTCAAATTATAATGATAGAAATTTTTTTTTTTTTGGTGTCTAATAAAGAAAAGAAATAAAAGAAATTTTCAAAGAAATTTTTGTTAGTGAAAAAAAATATATATTATTAATATAAGAGTTAAGATAAAAAAAATAATTAAAAAAGGGTCGAATATAGTAAAAAAAGAATAAAACAACATATGGTAATAGGCAAGTATGATGTTAACGTTTCTTTGCGTTTTAACAATTATCAATACTTGAGTATGACAAAAAAAAAAATTAAAGGATCTATATTTGAATAAGGGCTAAGAAGATTTACAGTAGTAATAAATATTAATAAAAGGGTTAGGCAAAAAAAATTCGAATTTAAAATTATTAATCCACATACTTTTAGAAAAACATAACTCCAAACAAGAATGCTCCAACAGCTGCCGCAATTACGACCTCAAATGGGTAGTACCCTTCAGGAATTTTCTCCTGGGTCTTGACAGAGAATCCACCAATTGAACTATTCCTCTTTGATGATGCAGCCTCGTCGCTCTTGCGTTGTCTCATTTGAGCTGTACTCAACTCCTGTTTATAATTATCAATCGTATGATTTAGACGTTGAATTTCCTCTTGGGCTTCAATCAATTGTCGCCGAAGCCTTGCGGGATTATCATCATCACCGGCAGATATGGTATTATCGGGAAACGATCCAATCATATTATGTCCATTAGTGTCATCATGTAATTTGTATGATTGTAGTTGTTCTTTCTATAAATTAAAAAAGTATAATTTAAATCGACGGGTTTATGATTAAAAAAAAAAAGGTAAAATAAAATAAAATAAATACCTTATCATCCTTTAAAGACTCCGTCGTTAATCCATTGATCGTTTCTTTTTGTGAGTTTGATGGAGATGGGCGGGAGGGAATAGATGGTTGAGGCGGAAGAGGTAGATTTGGAGGTGGTGATGCAGGAGGTAAATTATCTTCAACTGGGGGCAAATATACGCATCGAATCTTAGTTTCTTTAATCGTTTCTTTTGCTTGTTTCTCAGTTGTAGACCACTAAAAAAATTATTTATGATTAATACGCAGATTAATTGAATTTAATTTCAAAGACCATTAAAAAAAAAAATTTAAATTATCTATATATCATACCAACTCTTGTAAAGTTAATGTTTCAAGTTCAGGTGAAATTGCCATACTTTGAACCAAGAATTTGTCCTTACATTTGAAATCTGGTGGTGGATCTTCCTTCATTGGTTGCAGGATAACTATATTCAATAGTAATAATATATGTATATGTATATATATATATATAATTTTTTTTTGATATCACAAAAGCAAGCAAAAACTAAACATGCTTTGATATGGAAATAAGCCAATTCTATTTTATACCTTGAACATCAACACTCTGGTTCGCTTCAATTCGGCCTGAATTTGGTCTAACACAATATTGTTTTGGAGCTGTAGTTTTAACCTTGAAGGCTACTGGTTCTGGATTTGGATTACGCACAGTTAGAATTTCCTTCACAAGTTGTGTGAAAGGTCCTGAATACGCCACCATGATTGAATGATAAAGGAATATGGTTATTATAAGTCACTACACTGATTTAATGCTAATTCCAAAAGACGACTTGAAAAAAGATTTGGTAAAGTAACAAAATTCTGCCATCAAACGTTAAACCCTTGGAGTAATACGTACGATGAAATGTTAACTGGCCTGGGGGTTTTAATTCGACCGCCATTTTTATGATACGTCTTTTTGTAATTTGTTATAAACTTGTTTCCCGTTAAAAACAGTCTATTTATTATTTATTGATTTCTAAGGAGCACCCTTTCGATAAATCGTCAGGAAAGACACCTCTTTTTCTAATCAAAGAAAAAAAAATAAAAAATAAAAATAAAAAATAGACTAGTTGGTCGTAAAGTCAAGAGAGACCTTTCTGAAGAATGTTTAAAACGGGAAAAGTGTAAGTGGGAAAAAGTTTATGACGAGATGAGGCAGAGCCTATTGTGACGTTTAGAAACAAAAATGTTAATTGCGACTCCATACCACAAAAAAAAACGTGTGTTACGTCATAATCCAAAATAAGCTTACATCATATCACCTCAATAAGGGGGGAGTTGTTAAAACAAGTTCGGATTATATTGAAATCATGGTACAAACAATGCACTACATGCTTCAACAAATGTTCGTGATCTTCCTCTATAGGTTGAATTAGGATAAGAAATGCAATTTCATACTACATTTGAAGAGCAACTTTAAAAGATTTAAAAATTATTCCATTGCAATTTTTGAAATATATTATTTTTATTTTTATTTTTCTTTAAGAGAACTTTAAAATTAAAGGTAAATTGATTCAATGTCAACTACAGATCGGACAAATATGAACAAACAAAATCGCGCATGCGACATGTCGATCACGTAGGTACCCTTTTTATTTATCACGTCTCCATTCATTTTTATCAAGTATCCTGGGGACAAATTTTTTTTTTAGTGGCGAATCCTAATTGTCACAAGATTTATATGTTTTTATATCACCTGATCTGCATAATTGCCAAAAGCACATGTTTAATGATACAATGATTAACAAATTTTGGAAAGAAATAGGTTTTTTTTTTATTGAAATAAATGTAAATCAAAATAGAAATCTTTATACAGGCCACACCAATAAAATACAAGTTATAAAAATAAATTATACCAAAATTTCCCCATGTTTACTCCGTTTATTATAATATAAATAGAAATAAATAATAATTCCTATGGATGCAAAATAGATGACATTGAAGACGTAGAATAGGTCTTGTGAGACGTGTGATTGGGTCTTTCTTTTTCGGTTTCCTATAAAATATATTAAATGCAATTTATTAATGGATTTCCCTTAACTAATTAATAAAATCACGTTAATTATTTACCGGTGGACTGATAAAGGTCTTCAATTCATCTATAAACAAATAAATGGCCATAATGTTAATATTTTAAAATTCAAGTATCAAATACAAACAATCATATAAAATAAAGATCAGTTATTAATTTGGCAATAATTTTTTATCTTCAAAGATAATCTCGGAACAGGTCTGAATTTTTTATCATCATATATTAAAATTTCGATTCCTTAAAATAAATAGTAATAAATTATTACCTAGTTTTTCATCTGGTAAGACAGAGAATTGAATTGGATTGGCTTCTATATTGTTATCGTAAAGGACAGTCTTTGAAATTGATAAGTCGGCACATTGCTTTGCCAATATAGAAAACGTACGTATCTCATGATGATATCTAAAAAGCAAAAAAAAAAACAAATTTAAATAATCTGTTAAGTCATGTCAGATAACGCGTGCATGATGTACTAACGTAGTAAAAGCTTTCTTATTCGGACAATGCCTTTCTATCAAATTGTCCAAGACAGTCTTCTTAAAAGACTTTTTGATATAATGAAGCACATGAAAAATATAATATTTATGTGGCTCCCAATCCTTGAATTGTTGAGAAAGGGAGAAACGCCCATCGTTTGGATCAATAAGAGGATGGAACAAGCCATCAATATTATTGATCAAGGTAAAAATAAATGTCACTGAAGGTGGACGCTCTGGGTAAGTAAAAGAAAATGTTAAGGAATAATATCATAAAATTATATGTAATATGTCAGACAGTAAAAATTGCATGATCAAAAATATAATTTGCCGAATAAGTTTGTAAAAAAGGATATTCAGCAGGTATGTTAAGTCTAAACTTGAAAACTCCATTTTTATAATATCCTTTATGAACAAATAAAACTCCATACCAAGCTGATATAATGAAAAAAAAAAAGATTTATAAGTGTATAATATATATTTGATTAATTTGTGTATGAAATTAAAGAATATAATAAACAAATATCAAATCAATAAATTACTTACTATGAAAATTGTCTGCAGAAGGCATAACATAAATACCATTTGGACAATGTTTTGGGTTACGAAGATTCGTGCTTAAGGTTATTAGAAGTAAACAAATTTGAACATAACCAATATTTAAAGAAAAATTTTAAACCTGAAATATTACTTACAATTCAATCATTAATTCCATCTTTCTGAAACATTCATCTTTAAACTGTGGTTTAGGCTTGTTGTCTTCAATAGAACCGTATTCTCCATCGTTGCCATCGTCACGATTAGAATTAGAACCAGAGCTACGAGCAAACGAAGTTCTAGATTCAAAAGGCATAATGAAAATAATGTAAATAATGTATGTATGTATGTATGCTTGAAATAGCCAAAAATTTTACGAGTGATTCAAAATATCATATCATATGATCATTGATCCACATGATTATAGGGTCGTGTAACATGTTGATTATTTATTACTTTATTAGTTAGACAATTATATCAGGTTTTTTGACTATACAAAAAAAAAAAAAAAAAAATTGATATACCGAATATACAAAAAAGAAACAAATAAGGGTGATGAAATATACGCATGAACGTGTATTTTCAAATCTTAATCATAAACCATTATATAAAAGGAGAATGTTACATAAGTGTTTCACATTTTTTTGCATAGATAAGACGCGTGTCATCATATTCAGTTTCCCATCTTAAATCATACATACTCTTCCCCATTCTTTCTCACAAAAGAAATGAATTTCCTAGCTCGTCGAATCCCTTTTTCGGTAATAAAAGAAATTTTTGAAAAGGTAACCAACTTCAAAGTCAAAACCTTTTTAGCAAATTCAATAATTAAATCAAGATATTCATCATTAATAAATGAAGATTGAGGAAATTGTAAACTCTCTAAAGGAGCGGAACATAAAGTTAAAAATTGTTCTAAATCTTTTGCGGAAAAGTAATCCATAGTAGAAATTGATAAATGACGTAAGGTGTCGGGTAATTGAAATGCTACTTGAGATCTAAAGAATTTACCATTTTTATATTCCACGGAAATAAATAATTTTTCTAAAAATGTTGACGCGTAAATTTTAAGAAAGTGAGGCATGGATTCCTTTTCTACGTGACCCTCAAATATTATGAGGTTAGGACAACACAAGGAAATAACCTCTATTAATTTAACCGGGATATCCGGTACATTAACCACTACCATATTTTTGAATTCACGTCTTCTAAACCTTATTTCTTGAAGTGATCCTTGAGTATTCTTAATTAATCTCGCCAAATTATCTAAATATAATTGTTGTGCATTTTTAAAAACCAACTTTTTTAATCGATGAAAAGAAGCTAATGCCAAAGGTGCTAAGGTTTTATCGTTAAGATTCACGCAATCTTCAAATATTAAAGTCTCCAAATTTATACAAGTGGTTACGGATTCCAAGGGTAAAGAATTATTAAATCGAACCCTTTCAAATCCTATATGACTCAAGGTTCTCGCTTGTGATTTTAAAGGAGTCAAAAAATTTGATAAGTAACGAAAAGGTCCTCGAATTGTTAAATTGTTTAAAGCTTTCTGCATCGATAAAAGGGTTGACATCTTGTTTGGTTCTTTTTGATCACCATCTAAATCATACATGTCAAACTCATAAAAATTCAATTCCAAGGTTCGAAGATTTTTGCAAAACCTTGACATGTTATTCATTAAAGTACCCTTCTCATATTTTCCTCCAAATGTTAACTTTTTGACACGCTTAAATAATTGATAGGCTTCCGACATTGAATTTAATGATGACAAGTACAAATCTTGAGCGTAGAAATTAATTTCTTCGGTATCATATGATATCATATCGATTGATGGACACTTTCGAATGAAGAATAAACTTAACTCCCCGACTAGTATGAGTGATCGTCTTTCCCCTTTTAAATCCTTTCGACGGTGACGCACGCCATCTCCATTATTATGTCGATTTTGTACATAATAATCATTACTATTAAAAATAAAATCACAAGCCGCATCGTATAAACCTTTGTAACAAAGTTCTTTTACGTATGGTGCATAAATAAATTCTGGTGTAAAGGATTTGAAAGGTGATAAAGGGATTCCAATCTGAGCCAATGCATTCTTTAAACGAGCATCAAGAAATTTTAAACAAGTTTCTATTAATTTCATTGAAGGAGGAGTATGTAAATGTCCAAATGGTGATTTCCAAAGAATTGATGCCGCATTTTCAAACCAAAATTTATTAACTAGCAAACATTTTGATAATATTAATGTATCATCGTGAAAATAGGAAAATATTTCTTGCAAACATTCTCCTGGTAGAAAAGGGGATGGCCGAAGTGAATTTTCATCCGCGTTATTAATCGTTCGAAAAATCTTTTTTGATATTTTTAATTGTGCCATTTTGAAATTTCAAGAATAAAAAGTTTTTATATCTTGGAGTTTTTATACAAAAATTCGATTGAACATCTGAAGATCGCGTCAAAAATTCGATCCTCGGAATCTTTATAAATGATATATAACTTCGATTCAAAATGACCTGCTAAAAATAAACACACACTCCTTTGAACCTATTGTATGGTATGCCCGCATTCAGATACATCGTATTGATATATAGAATGAAATGAAATCCCATTTATCAAATAAAGAATATATATCTATGATCATTCTTTTGATCTGCTTGATATGCTCATTATCTTTTTACGATCGATGATCAAAAGAAGTTGCATTACGATCGAACACAAAGTTTCACGTGGACTTTCGGTGATTCGACATTATTATTGAAAAAAAAAACAATCGTCGATATATCTCAAAAAAAAAAAAAGGTCTTTCGAAGATCACGCTAAAAATCAACGCCAAATATTCTACTTACATGATGTAAATATGGTTTCCTATTTTGTTTTATTCTATTGTTCAATAAACAATTTAAGTTTATTTAGAAAGGAAGTAGGATTAGATGATTACTAACAAATCATCTAATCTGTTATGTGTTGGATATGCTAAGCACTGTGTATTTTCTTTCTCGGCGATGCGTATTTATTTTTTTGATTTTATAAAATTAATTGACCAATTGATGAGATTTTCTATATTTTTTTACAAGTACAAATGTATAAGATTGATAAAAAAAATATCAATACAATATAAGAGGTGATACCATAGGAAAGTTTCTTTTCTTTTTCTTTTAACTTTTTTTTTTACGATAGAAGTTGAAGAGTTAGAATGTCAGTCTTTGCAATCGCCATGAAAAATGAAAAAATACAAACAAGTCCTGATGCCGACGTAAGAGCGAATCAGATTCTTTTTTGAACGTCACACGTAATAAAATCGAATCTGTAGTTATCGAACACAAGATTAAATTATTTAATTTTTAATAGGGTGATCAGCATGATCGACTCTGAATATTTATGATCTAAAAATAAATTTTTGTAGCGGTTCAAATGATCAAGTTTAAAGTTTATTTAAAAAAGATTCCCGCATAGTATGATATCCAAGCTAAATAAATGGTAAGGATTTTCAAATTTATATGCGACGTAACTAAATCCGTCGACTGAATGAAAAGATTGCCAGAGACCAAGAGAATCATGAAATCAGGTATAATAATGGTACTAGTCACGACTGAAATTTTCGAACTTATTTTTTAAAAATTTGAAACTTTAGAATAATAATTATTTTAATTGTTTGATTAGTCAATCAAAGTTACTAAAAACGAAAAATAAGAGCTTTATAATAATAACCGAATATTTGGATTAAAATTTAATAAAAGTCCCGATTTCCACAAGATTTTCAAATAATTATCAAATGCATTCGATTCGTTTAAGAAAACTCTCTTGACCCTCGTCATCATGATCCACATATTCAAAGCGTTGTCAAGGGACGGTCTTGGACATTACCATCTACAACACAAATAAGATGCCTTATCTGCATCAAAATTATCAGTCAGTTTCTTAATTACCTCTTTCACTTCTTGAGGTTAGAACGAAGGAACTCGAAGAATAATATTTGATGATCGGGTGTTCGTGGTGGAGGTGAAGGAGTGCCAATATGTTAAAATTCTCTCCATATTCTTTTCGTTTATTATGAATGAAAGTTTGCTCTGGTTCTAAACTTTACATTGGGAGCAAGGTAATTTTTTAGAGACAAAATGCATGTTAGTCGGGTAAAATGTAGCATAAATATACAAAAACATTGAACAAAGATATGTAAACAGTGACAAAAAAAAAAAAAAAAAAATAGGCCAGTACCTTCATACGCTCGACTCAATGAGTTCATGATTTCTGTTGATTTTTTGAAGTAACCATTTCGGTTATCGAAAATATAAAATATTGTTTAAAAGAACGCGAATTAAAAGTTCAACATGGGACAACTAATAGATTTCCAGAGGACAGATTAATTGTCGGTTTTTCATAAGACCCAGCATCTATCTCATTACGTCTTCAGTAATAGATGCTTCATGGTGTACATAATGCTATCCTAAACTGATGCTATAATAAATTACAAAATATTATTAATTCCATACTCACCAATCAACGAATCCTTCAAAGCTCTACAACTCTGCCAAGAAAAGTACGAAGCGCGCAAGAAAAGTGAGCCGTTAAACGCATATTCGATTCCCGAAGATTACAGAACTTCTGTACGACATGTTTAACACGAGTTCTGCTTATTTGAAACTCATTGAAATTGGTAGCATTACTCGTCAACTTCTGACATAATTCCTTGGGAAACAGGTTATAAAATAGTTCCTGAATTACAGACTTGATTGGTTGATCGACAAATTTTGGTTATGATTTTACTAAGTCTTAAGTTTACAAACTTAAAGTTAAGCGTAAATATTTATTGAAGTTTTTGTTTTTATTATTGCTCACATGATTTCTTAATGGATCAAATCCCTGAAAATTACTTGTTTAATAACATCTGTTTCATCTATACTTTCATTTTTTTTGTTTTCATATTCAATAAGTTTCAAGTTTTCTAAAAAATCTTATAATTTGTTTTATTTTTACTTAAAAAATATTTAATATATAGGACCTCAAATATCTTCAATATATATCATATACTAGGATTTTACTCAAAATTAATATAATTTACTAAATCATTTTTTATATTTTTTACAATTTTTTTTTCAAGAATTACTATCAATTTGAATGAAATTTTATATATTTTATATAGCTTATAAGAGCTATAAAATAAAAAAATTGGTTAAAATTAGATTTTTAGATGGTTTAATATTTATGAAAAAACTGATTTTTGATCATTTAAAAAGGAATAATTTGCTAAACTTATATTTGTAACCTGTTTTAACAATATTCAAATTCTTTTAACATAATATTAACATTATTTTTTTAATAAAAATAAAATGATAAGCATAGTCACAAATCAGAATACATCTTATCTCATAAGAATTTATGTAATTTCTAAATCAAAATATATAATTTTTCATAAAAAATATACTGTATTCTAATTATTTAACAATATTTTCTATTAAATTAAACTCTAAGTTGATATGTTTTAGATTTTAAATATAAATTGAAAAAATTATTTTTAATTTATTAAGATTTTGATAGATATCTGTAAAAAAATTTGAAAAATGAAATATAATACACTTATTAAGATATTCTAATTATTTTACTAATTATCTAACATTATAATTCTCATTATAGTAAATACTTGATATAATGAATTTTAGGATCATCTTAACTTTATCATAAGATTATAATAAATTTTTTAAAGAATTTAATTGGCTGATTTATTATAGTTTAATTTATAAAATTCATCATATTAAAAGTTCATTATATCAAAAAAAAATTATTATCTTATATATGATTGATTCTTTACACTTATTTATTTTATCATATTTGATTTCTATATTTATTATTGAATTAAATTGTAAAAATTTCTATAAAAAATTTATTAAAAATATAAAAAGATTCTATAAAAATTTATAAAATAGAATGCTTAATATTAGTCTAATCAAAAGCATTAAATAAAATATCAAAAGCATTTATTATATTATCTGTATCAGAATTAATAAAAAAATAGTTCTCATATAAAACATTACTTTTATATTATTTACTTCCTAATTTCTTATAAAATATAATAAAATAAAAATTTAAAACTATGCTTATCAAAACTATTTTTCACTAATCTAAACTAGTTTTACCAATATCAGAATTTTAATTTTACCAAATTTTTATCAATTTTGTTAAGTTTTATCATATAACGATAACTTAAAATTTTCAAAAATTAGTTTTATCAAATTTTAGCATTTTGGTAGTACTATTATTAACAATATATATATATATATAGTAATTATAATATAACTAATTTTAAATCTTTATATTATTATTCTAATATTAAATTAATAATATAAAGTTTTAGCTTTTTTACTAATGTTTAATCTGTTAAATACCTAATACAAAATATATTAAAAATAGTTAAAAGAATTACTTTTTTATAATTATTTAAGAATATATTTATAAGTTTAATTATTAAAATTATATGTAATATTTAATCCAGTATTCCAAAAAAAACTTTAGAATTAAATGGATTGTTAATGACATATTACAAGTAAATTTATTCAAAATAATTTATAAGTATTAATTATATTTATATTTTGATATAAGTTTTTACTTTATTATATTTAAAAAAAAAATAATAATATTTACATAATCATCAATATAAATAAAGTGATCCTTTTTTTAAATTAACAAGTTTTATTATATTTATTAATTAAGTGTTATTCAATTTATTTATCATGAGTTTTTAGTATAAATAATAAAGAATTTAAATTATTATATTATATTATTCTAATATGATTAAGAAAGTGCAGCATTGCCAAAATTATTTATTAGGCTTATCATAATAAGTTTATTCAATAGTATAAAAATCATTATATAATAATATTATTATACAAGTTTATTATGAAGTTTACTAACTAAAAAATAGATTTTAATATATATAGCAAAGTTATAGATATTTGAAAAATAATAAATTAACTTAATAATCTTAATAATTTATTTGTACTAATAAAATTATAAAATTAATAGTATATCAATTTATAAGTATAGGAAATATTAAGAATATATAAATATAAATTGAAATATATAAAAATATATAAGAAAAACAATAATGATAGATTGGGTTTTATGTCATAAATTTAACAGATTAATATTATAGATAAAGTGATTTATTAATAAAATATAAGTAGATTGATACAATTTAATAAATTAAATAAGCTCTTGTTTATAAACTTATCAGAATATGAATTTCACAATTAATTCTCTAATAATTAATTTACTAACAAGACTGTATTTCTAATTAACTAAAAACCATATTAAACCTAAACTGAATATGTCCTTTACTATAGCAATTTCCTATCCTATTTATATAAAATATTTGATTTACTTCTATCATTAAATAAAAATAAAGCTAAACTATAGAAATTAAGAAAACATTATAAATTTTATTAAATTTGTTAACTATATTAACTAATTTAACTAAATAAATAAAAGAACTAATTAAACTTAAATAACTTAGTTAACAATATTATTATCATTTTTAAGATTTTAGTCATTTTGATTGTTAGGTTACAGCTTAAAAAATTATTGAATTTTTTAGTAGCGATCTATAAAGTTATAATAATAATACTCTTTTCAAAAAATCTTTACACTTATTGGTTCAATAATCTAAAGCTTATATTCATTGATAGCTTTTGATAATATGATTCTAATAAATATATTTTCATCAAAATATAATTATTAAGTCAAAAGTTATCAAATTAATAATATGATAAAAAATTTTAAATACTTAATTTTGATAATTTATGCAATCCTTTTCATTAATCAATTTTTTATTAAAATTTTATGTAAATAAAAAAAATAAAAATTAATTCAATTGTATTAAAAATTATCTACTATTTTATATAACGATTAATAGCTTTAATTATATTATTTAGACATAATATCAACCAACTTTTTGCATATATTAGATTTTAATTTAACCCTAATTTTTGAATTGCACCTTATAACTGATCCTGTATTCTAATAGGTATTTCAAGATATCTCAAATGATGATTCATTTCATTTTAAAGGTATTCTATTAGATTTAAGTTAAGGGACTATGCTGATTAATCAAAAACTTTAACCTATTATTTTCAAACTATAGCTTAATAAGATTTATAATGTATTTAGAATCATTATCTTATTAAAAGATAATATTATTTCTATCTATTATATATAGAGCTCTGAATAGGTCAGATAAGATCAGGTAATTGACTTAATCTAACCTAATAAGATCAGGTCAGATTAGATATAAAATTGAAATGAATTAAATATATATTTGACGTGACCTGACTTGTCTAATATATAATTATTTTAATTGCAGAATTTAAAATTACAAGTTGCGATAAATCTACAAATCAGGTAATTACTAATATAATTATAAAAAATGTTTATAACTTTACAACCATTAATCTAATCATAATAAAATTTTATATGTACATATTTTTGAATTTGCTGAATAACTGTACTTATATAACAAAAATTGATTTATTTTGACTAACATGCTTAAATTGCTCTTTAAAATCACTGTATGAATAAAAATAAAAATAAAAAAATTTGTAAAATAATACAATTATGAAAAACATGTATAACTTTATAACTATTAATCCAATAATAATAAAATTTTATAAGCAGATATTTTTGAATCCGCTAAATAACTTTACTTATGCAATTAAAGTTGATTTTATTTGACAAAAATACTTAAATTGTTCTTTGAAGTTACTGTATAGATAAAAAATAAAATAAAAATATTTTGTGAGATAATACAACAAAAAATATGCAACTATAATCTAATTATAATAAAATTTTATATGCATATATTTTTGAACCTGCTGAGTAACTTTACTTATGTAATAAAAGTCGATTTTCTTTGACCAAAGTGCTCAAATATTTCTTTGAGTAATTGAACAGATAAAAAAAAAATAAAAATTAATTTGTTAAATGTAATTACAAAAAATTTTTATAATTAAAATTTAACTTTTTGATTATAATAAATTGCAAAGTAATTATACAAACAACTTTAATAGAATATAAAAAGAAAGTATATTAAATAAAATTAAAGATGTTTTAAAAAAAAATAGATCAAAAAAATTTTTTTTTAAATACTTTATTTCATTTAATTTGATTGATTGACCTGAATTTTATCAGGTTGATCATAAGCTTGACCTGACATGATATTAACCTGAAAATTTGTTTACCCAATCAGTAGTATGAAAATGGGCTTTTTGGCACAAAAAGCCTAGGGGTGCCTAGAGGGTCACCTTGAGTATCGAATTTTTCT
>CAMKVN010001689.1:0-17018 GCA_946474995.1 Funneliformis geosporum
CATTTTAAATAAAGTAATTATCGCATTTTTTTAGCATTTTTTGAAAAAAAAAAATAAACGAAGCATATTTTATAAAATTTTTTCGCATATATTAGCATATCTTACTATATAAAGCAGACATAATTTGAGTTTAGCGCAGCAGAAAATGGGCCACCCTAGTCATAGTACGCAGTATTATAGAAATTGAATTATTGTAGCTTTAGAGAGAGGTTAAGTCGCGTTTTTTAAAAAAAGTGACGTGAAAAAAAAAATTTTTTTTTAAAATCATTTAATATTCTAGCTGCTACTGTAAAAAGACCGAAAGTAAGGTGCATTTCTTAAAATTTATTAACACAAAAAAAAAAAAGTCTTGCGTGAAGCACGTTAAGAAATGAAATAATGATAAGATATATTTATACATCGGAATAATAATAATAACAACGAAAGAAAGAGAGAGAGAAATACATTTATTAAATAAACAAACAAAAAGTCCTGATTTTTGTTTTTATTAATAGATGCCATTCTATTTTTCTCGAAAAACAAAAAGGTTAAATTTCTTTTATAAATAATTAATATGTTAGTTCTTCTGAAAATAATTTTTCTGCTACCACATATTGTTCCTCACTTTTTGTTAATCTTTTTACACAAGCCATTGTACTTGGCAAAGTCAAAAATAACCAAGCGCTCACAGGAAGCCAAACGTAATCCATAACATTTCTCCATGTTCTAGTTTCACTGGAACTTTTTTTGAGCAAATCAAGGTCTATTGTCTTATGTAAACCTTCGTATAATACGGCACACATCAGTAAAGGCATAGGTAATAATATACCAACCGCTTGTATAAGGTAAAACATGTAATAGTAAAATGTTGAAGTTTGAATTGGATTCTGAAAATTTGGATAATAATTTGATAGAGGTGAATATGTGGATATGAGTAAAAATTGTGTTAAAGGTATAGCCGCAAACATGATCCATCCTGAGGTTGCAGGAATCATGTGAGCTTCCAAGACGTGAAATACAACAGTAAGTTTATCAGCCAATGAACATGACATGAAAATTTTTTGTCCGGAATAAGATCCCAAAAGTGATTTTGTATCTGGAGAATGCTTGCTAACCCCAAAAGCAGATTTCAATGAATAAGCGACATCGGCAACTCCATTGTAATGACGTTTTGCTTGAACCCAACGCGCGTGTATGTTTGACATATATCCAGTTGTTTGAACATTCGTAAGATTTATAGGAACGTATATTGGAATTGTTCTAGAAACTCCTCCGGTTTTAAAAAAGCATTTCAGCCACATGTGTAAATCTTCACCGACCGCATCCTTGTCGGTGTCCCAGAATCCAACTTGTTCAGCAAGAACCTTTAATCATATCATTATTAGTTAAAAAAATCAAAAAATTTTTTTTTTTTTTTTAAAAAATCATTTTATAAAGAGAAATTTATATTTGAATTGGGAGCTTAAATTTTTTTTTTTTTTTACCATGCTTAAACTATACGTCGAACAAGGGAACGCCAATCCCTTCCGATTACTCAGATTTTGCATCACCATTATGGACCACATGATGTCCGTGACGCGTACTGCGGCTGGTACATTAAGTGCATTTCTCGAGAAAAAGATAGGAGGGGAACAAATTATCGAGTAAGGATCATATGATTCAGCCAAGGCCTTTTCAACGTGACGGATGTAAAGTTCCGGAATAGCAGAATCTGAATCCGTTACGGTGAAAACCACGCGTCTTTTGTCGATCCTTTTACGAACCAACTCATCACATGCGGTTCTAGCAGCATATGCCACATTGCTCCCTTTGCCTCGACTTTCGCCAGGTAAATCCTTTGGATGAATCGTTATGATAAAATCAAGAAAAGATCCATCATAAGTCCTTTTGAGATTATCAGCCTTTATCCGATGATCTACCTCTGACGCTTCCATTGCCAATACGATAACATAATTATCGGTAGCATTTCTTTTGAGATCAATTATATTGAAAAGTATTAGCTCTATCGCGAAAAAAATATTCGTAAAGAATATCCTATCATACCTATGTTGTTCCAATCTTTTAATGGTGTCTCTTAATAATGGTTCGGGTTCCTCATAATTTGGAATGACGAAAGCATGAATGTAATAAGCATCATGTATTTTATCCGCTCTCTCCATTTCATTAGCTCTGTTATCGCAATCGAAATCATCACTCGTAGACACCGACGCATAACCATTTCTTGTCGGCGTTATCCTTCCATTACTGGTTGCAGTACTCTTATTAATTACCTCTTTATAATTACGCGTCGATTGATCTTGTGACACGTTCCAATTTCGAATTGTTCTCTTAATATTTCGCACGGTATGACAAAATTTAAGAAAATGATTCATAGATATGTATAAATATGTTATAAAGTAAATTAACAGGAACCAGATATATGCACGAGGAAAGAATAAAGGTCCAAAGAGAAGGATGAAAATGGCGCTTAAAGCAATTGTTGGAGCGACTAACTCGAAAATATGATGTTGTATTCGTTGAACAGCCATTCTTTTGCTAAACTTGTATTTTATTTGCTATAAGGATGGATATATTAAATATTTTTGAGAATTATTATTATTATTATTATTTTTCGTTTTAATTTAAAAAACTTCTTTTCATAAATGTCAGAAAGAAAAGACCAAAGTTTTTATACTATTAAAAAGAATATAAATTAGAAGCAATTATATTACGATATCATAAGTTATATAGAAAGTTAAGTTAATTCTAACAAACTAATATATGATGCAAAAAAAAAAAAAATGATTATAATGTCAAAATTAATCCAATACTATTTTTGTTCAAATCTCATCCATAAATACGAAAGAAGACAAATTTATGAGAACGAGAAAAAATAAACTACCTATTTGTTCAATATTTTGTTGATTAAAAAAAAAATCTAAAAATTTTGGTAAAGGTTGAATGAAGCATTGAAAGGTCAAAAAAAAAAAAACGAGAAACCGGGAAAAAAAAAATGGTATGAAGATATTAATAGCACAATGTTGTGGAGAGGGGTAATAAATTAAAAAATGGGATTGGAATGTTGAAAATAATTTTTTGTTAAGAAAAAATTTTTTTGATCACTAACACAAAGTAAAAGAGGTAAGTACTAAAAGCCTATGCTTAGTTGAATTTTCTATGATTTTAGCCACAAATCAAGCGATTTTTACGCGGAATAATATAAATTTTTGCTGATTGATTAGATAATATGGCGATAGATTTTTTCATTTATAGAAATTCTGGACCTTTCATGTCATCGTTTTGTCACAAACTAATTAGATCAAGATAAATGGGGGTGATGAATAACATACCAAAAACCTTTCTTTCTTATGTAAAATGTTGCATAATAAGGATTTTGGTATTTAGTTAAAAAAAACGTCGTAAAATCGTTTCGTATTCAAGTTACGATTCAAGTTTATGCCTTATAAAATAGCTTGGCTTTGCTTATCGATTTGGTGTTGCCAGATGGCCGTGTAGGACTTACCCGCTTGGCTTGGGATGATGAATAAATATTTGAGAAAAGATTAAGAGATGGTGTAACTATAATGAGTTTGATTATAAATTATTTGGTAAAATGTTAGAGACGAACCGTTTATTTCTAGTACTTGAATTACGAGATTTAAGGCTGTTTTCTTTTATTTGCATTTTTTCAAATAAATTTGAAATCCCCAAACAAGCACCCGCGTGTCAAATAACGAATGAACAATCTGTAAAACATAAATCGCAAATTATTAATTATTTGGTCATTAGATATTCGTGCGACCTTGTGATGATATAATTTGTAAAAAAAGATGGATCCGATAGATTATGCTGCGTCTGCGGTTTTCTTTTAGTAATCTTGTATTTATATCAAAAGATTTAACCATAGTGGTACTGGTGTCGGCTACATTTCCTTATTTAAATAATTGTAAATTTTTTTCGAATGAAAAAAGTAAATTGAGTGAATTAACTATAAATTATTGTTCAAAGGTTTTATCAGCTTATCTTTTCTCTTTTTATGAAATTATAAAATTTTGCTAGGCTTATGTAACTTGAAAATTGAAGGCTTGACTTGGACATTGTTCCTTGATTTGCAAAATATTTGAACACGTGAAAAAAAATATTTGAATAAATATGGTTTCAAAAAATGCGGACCGTTATATTATATTTTGGAAGAATAAAGTTTTGGATGAAAAATGGCTTTGAAAAACATAATAAATTAATTTGCATAATAAAAAAAGTAACTAGTTTCTAATTATAAAATTTATTAATGAAAAACTTAAACTAACGAGAAAATTCAAAAGATATCTTGACAAAAATTCTCTCATACTTTTAATCACTTATTAACTTCCAACTCTCTTGGTTTACCAGTTTTCAATTGGTACCATTTCAATGAATTTCCTGCCGTACTGACGGCACCTAAACTTGTCATTGCGACATGGAATGCGTCTTTAGTCGCAAAAGCTGAAGGACCAGATGTGGCGAGAAGACCAAGTGACGTCACTAGAAACAATATAATATAATATATATATTTTTTTTTAATTAATAAAACAATTACTCATACGATTGCATTTAAAAAGAATTAAATGAAAGTGACGCGTACAAGTAGCGATGTTATAACCCATATTATGATTTCCTTTATTAATAAGATATCTGAAGTTATAAACGAATCAAAGTAAATATTAATTATTAACAAAAAAAATGAAGTTGCAGTAATTAAACATCAATCGATTTGATTTACCCGGAAGCGGCATATGCTACCGCTATCGCACCAGCTACAGCAGCTGTTTTCGGTTGATTCATATACCGATGAGCATACATGGCTCCTATTCCAGCTATCAAAATCAAAAAGAAAAGGTGTGTTCGAAATTTTGAATATTAAGATTTATATCACACTTGTCGTTAAATGATCTTTGCTTACAGAAGGTAGCCATGAAATAATGAGGATAAGGATCCGAATGGGAACTCAATGTGGCCATTGCCGAGGATGCCTTTTCCCCTGCGGAGGCATTTGGATCAGGATGTTGAGCTGAAGGTAAAGTTGCCTTTACTTCCTTATTATTTATTTGAGGTGTTGGTATATTAGCTTTAATTTCACCCGGTTTAGTGGAATCAGAAGACATTTTATTTAGGAGATTGGGATTATTTCAAAAACAAAAAAAAATAAGAAAAAACTCGATATAAAAAAGTATTTGTTTCCCTTGGGGAAAATAAATGGTTCTTATATTACTTTATGATCATAGTATAGTATGTATGCCTCATTTGACATCATTCTTAATTGATGACATAATTATCACGTGCACAAACAATATTTTTCTTTGACACGCGAAAATTTCTATGAACCCAACCTATAGAGGTTAAAAGACGCATGCTAATGACTTGCACATTATTCAATTGATTAACTATTTTTTTAAAGAGGACTGATAATGTTTATTTATTTTTTAAACCCAACCAGATTTTCTTTTTTTAAAATATTTATTATACAGATAACACAAATTCTTGTTGCTCGTTGACATCCTAATTAAAGAAAATACTCCCAAATTCCTTAATGTCTGATGAAATAATCAAAATAACGTTTAATGGGAATCTACGTATAAATGTCAAAAGGACCGATGATTTTTTGTTTGTTTATGTAATATTGATTCATCATGTGACTGTATGATCTTTTTTATCGCAGGATTTTCTACAACTACGTTACACATACTATACTCAAATCCCATTATTAACTCCCGAATAATATTATTAATTACTATGGAAGACGATCCTATACAGACAGAACAAAAAGGTTCTGATGAGGAACTTGGTGAACCAATTGACGAAGAAAATCGATTTACCTCCTCTTCTGAAGAAGAATCAACTGATTCCGAAGCCGCAAAAGAGGTCGCAGATGGGTTCATTGTTGATGAGGAGGAAGAAGAGGAGGAAGAAGTAGTAGTAAAGGAGAAACGTAAAAAGAAGAAGAAAAAGAGTAAGAAGAGACGACATGAATCTTCAGAAGACGATCTAAGCGAAGATGAACTTGATTTAATCGAAGAAAACACTGGTGTGAAAATAGCTCGTAGTGAGGTGCATTATCTATTTCTTCTTTATTATCGGCACCTTTCATAATATTTCATTATTAATATAAGTTATGAACGTAACATTTTAAAAGCAAAAATTCAAACGCTTGAAGAGAGGAGTAAGGAATCCGTCAAAAGATGTTAAAAATATTTTTGATGAAGATGAAGAAGAAGTTTTGGAAGAAAACGAGGAGGATTTCGTTGTTTATGACGATGGAGAGGACTTCGTCCAAGGCGAAAGACATGCACCAACATTATTCGAAGAAGTATTTAATGATCTTGAAGATAAATATATATTCGCTTATGAAAAAATTGTAAGTCACTTATTTATTGTTTGTCACAAATATTTAGTAAACTTATCTCATTTTAATTAATCTTTTAGGAGGAGCCACCGGATTTTAATATTGAAACATTGGAAAAAGTATTTAGTCCAGAAGCTTATTTAACCCGCAAAGACAAAGAGATAAAAGTGACTGATTTGCCAGAGCGTTTCCAAGTAAGCTTCTTTTAGAGTTTCATTGCTCATTTATATAAAACAATTCTCAATATTTTAACTATATAAATTTAACTAAATTTTATAGCTTCGACCCGAAATCATAGTGAATCGTAAACTTACAAGAGAAGAAATCAATTTAGCAACAGAAAATATAACAAAGTCTATTTCAGGTTATCATGGAATTCGAGCATCGTCACAATTAGCTAAGGCCGTGAAAAATGTCTTAACATGTTTCGGTCAGGATTTTGTAGAAGTTCCATACTTATGGACTTATAGAAAGGATTTGATTGCCAATTATGATGTTGATCCCATATCAACGGTCCTTTCTCGAGCTGATTTATGGTATATTTTTGATCTCGAATATGATTTCAGAATATTTTTGGAAAAAAGGGATCAGATAAATTCAGAAATTTCTAAAAATCATTCCCATGATTCTTACATATGTAAGATATTTTCAGAAGTAAAAGAGATCGATGAACTTTATGATTTGAACATGTACATTAAATTTCAAGAAAGGAAAGGAACTATTAGTGTTCAGAAAGTTTCACCAACTGAGGAGTTGCGCCGTAAGGGTATGGTATCGAAGAACGTAAAATATTTGGAATATATTCATAAAGGTCTCCTCAGGGTAGTTGACAAATTCGGAGTTCAAATTCCTTCATTTGTTAAAAGTCTCATTTCAGAAACGAAACTTCATCAGCCCGTTAATGAAAATTTGACTCCACTGGACATAATACGACAATTCTATCCCGAAGCCAGAGATCCTGAAGAAATATTACAGCAATCCACGGAATTACTTGCCTATGAAATATCACTTGATCCTATGTTTCGGAAATTTGTTCGTAATAACTATATGCGTAATGGACTTTTGATTACTTCGGGCCCATTGAAAGACATACCTAGTAACCATGAATGTTGGTCTTACTGTTTTTGGAATATACCAATCCACAAAGCATTCAATATAGGTGCCGAGTTTGCTCGAATTCTATATCATAATAATCAAAAAATGATAAATTTAACGTTTCAATTACGTGATGAAGAAAAGTTCTTGGAAAAACTCAAACATAATATTGTGAGTGATAATCCAAGACGGTTCGACCTAGAAACTTCTCTAGCTTCAAATAGCCATGTTCAGTGGAATAAATATCGAATAGATGCTGTACATAAAGCTTATAGTGATATTTTACGACCAAATATTGAATCATGGATAATAGCGAAACTTAAAGTAAATGCTGAACAATGTATAATGGAGCAATGTATGCTAAATTTAGAAAGAAAGATTGATGTGAAGCCTTTTAGAACGTCAGAAATGCGTAGAAGTGCAATACCTCGCGTTTTTGCATTATCATTTGGAGCCGGTGGAAGGGAAAATGATACTTGTTGTGTTTACATCAATGAACATGGTAAAAAGATACATGAATGGTTCTGGCCTATGCTCAAGGATTTAAACTCAAGAGAAGGAAATGAATTCCTAGATGCTTTAGACGAATTCAACCCTCAAATTCTCGTCGTACGATGCTATGATTTTAAAACGAAATTTTTACTTCAGACTGTTAAGACTTTTGTACGTTATCACAACGAGAGAATAAATAACTCATCCGATAAAGCAACCGTAACTGTTATTGATGATAAGGTTGCAATAGAATATACCGCTTCGGAAATAGCGAGAAAGGAGTACCCGAAGGCGGTAGAATTATCTCGATATTGTACATCTTTAGCTAGGATGGTACAAAATCCATTAATGGAACATCTTAGGCTTGGCGACAAAATAATGACTATTAATTTTCATCCTCTACAATCATTTTTATCCGAAGAAAAACTAAAGGAAGCGTTAGATCGAGCATTCATTAATGTAGTTAACGAAGTGGGAGTTGATATCAATGATATATTACATGATGAGTTTAATGAGCCAAAACAAAGGGCTTTACATTATATTTGTGGATTCGGACCTCGAAAATCCATCTATTTAAAACAATTAATATTCGGCGAGAATTACAAACCACAGTTTGAACCATTTATCGATAGTCGATCTATGTTGAAAGATATTCTATCCGAGCCAAAAGTCTTCCAAAATTGTGCTGGATTTCTAAGGATACGTCCCGATCCTAATGACCCATTAGATGACAGTCGTATGGAATCATTTGACGACAGTCGTATCCATCCTGATCATTATGATTTGGCACGCAAATACTCTAGAAATACTCCCGATATGAATGAAGCAATTTCTAATCATAGGTATTTCTTAATGCAGTTGATCAAAAAAGAAAATAGAAACCCTTTTGGTGATAGGCGACGGGAATACGAATTGCCAACAGTTGATCAAGTTTTCGAAATGGTTACTAAAGAAACAAAGGATAGTTTATATGCAAGTCTCATTGTACCTGTAGTTGTCAGGTCTGTTACAACTGGTGCTTTAAGAGTTCGTCTTAGAAACTCGGGGTTCGAATGTAACATTGGATGGACTTATATAGATAAGAACGTAAATAATATTGAAGAAGGTGATACATTCGACGCTTTAGTGAAGTCAATAAATAAGGAAGATTTTACTATCATACTGAGTTGTAAATCACGGGACTTGGAAACAGGACATCATCGATCCTTCCGTAACGACAAATTTGAAGATTTCATTGACAGAGAAGCCAAAGAGAATTATCAAGCTCCAGTAAAAGGTATGTTTCTCCTAAAATCTCGTTATTTTTTTTTAACGAGCTAATATAAATATAAATATATATATGATTTTACTTCCTAGTTAAGAAAATCAGTCAATATGTTTCAAAACCTAAGCCGAAGCCACCACGACACATTTCTCATTCTTGCTTTGAAAGAGTATCTGCTGCTGAAGCCGAAGAAAAGTTATCTACGCAACCAAATGGATTCTACATTATTCGACCAAAGACTGATAACCCAGATAAACTTTCAATAACTTGGAAGATTTATGATAACGTTTTTCGCCATTTCGGTAATTTAATATAATTTACCTCCACATTTCTTCTTTTTTTTTTAAAAAAAAAATTCTGACATTATATTTATACTTTAACAGATATTATTGAAATTGGATTGGAACCTGGTCAAGAAGTTGGTCGCAGATTATTTGTGGAAGGTGAACAAAAGGAGTATGAAGCCTTGGAAGAATTATTAGTCACGTATATTGATGATACAAATGATTTTATTGATAAGATGATAAGTCATCAAAAGTTTAGACCTACAGAGCGACAATTGGATGAATATTTGGAGATTTGCCTTCGAAATAATCCGAAATATACTGCATATGGATTTTACATGGATAGTGCAAACCCTGGTTGTTTTATTTACGGATATAAGTTTAGACCAGGAGCTCAAATGTCGAAGATGGTATGTATTCTTTATTATTATTTGGGATTGTCCTCTCAAATATCATGGAATTTAATCCTGTAATTAATTTTTATAATAGCGAGGAATATTCAGACCTTATGGCCTTCGTGTGGAAGAATTCCGTTTCAACAGTCTCGATGAACTCGTGAGCGGAATGAAACAAAAAATCTATGAACGATACACTCGCAAACGCTAATTCCATTATTTATTGTTTATCTGTTGTCGATGATTTTTTTTTTTTAAAAAAAAAAAAATTGCTTGGAAAAAAAAAAAGAGAAAAAAAAAATTTTAGAAAAAGGACTTTTAGTGATAGAACGGGAAAAAAAAAATGTATTACAGCAGTGGATAATAAGAATCCAATAAATTAAATAATTTCCGTATAAATGGCGTTCTGATAGTTTAGTTATTTTTGTCAAATTTTTCAGAATAATTAACATGGTTATTCTAATTCTCTATTTGAAACTGATAAGATTGAAAGATCCAAAAATTTAAAAAACCATCCATCGAATCATTCATTACAGTGAAAATTTGAAAATGGTCAGCACACTCATCATCAGACAATTTTGAAAGTGATATATATATCAAACGCCAATTTTGATTAAAAGTAGCTCCACAAATCAAAAAAAAAACGCGGTTGAAGGTTTTGCGCGGTGAGGTTGTTGAAGGTTGGTGGTCAACAGAAAGGTGGTCCATCACATCAATCCATCAATTATGGGAGGGAAACCGTTTGTTCAAATTTTAAAGATCTGCATTGATTTACGCGGAACAAGATTTTTATGACGTGAATTATGACAAAATGATGTATAAGCTTGCTTTTATGTATGTTAAAAACTGAGCATCAAATTAGATGATTCACAAAAATAAGAATTAATCAAACGTTTAGTTTGGCTCGTTGATACATAAACATTTTTTTACGATTAACTTCATGATCAATTAACTTTAACTAATAAATTCTTCATTGATACCAATACTTTTCGTTTATCAACTTAATTAAAGGACACTCGAGCTTATTGCACAAATAGACTTAAATCTCAAAATTTTAACTTAGATATTACAAAAATTTTACAATTAATATTAATGTATCATTGTCTCCTCTTTACTAATTCCTTTCCTTCATCTTATCAATCTTATAAATCAATATTCTTTTCTTTAGCCCTTTTTAAAACCAATTCAACGATCTTATCAACTTGTTCCGTCACGCTCATGTGACTAGAATCTAAGAATAAAGCATCATTGGCCTTTTTTAAAGGAGATATTTTTCTTTCATAATCACTTTTATCCCTTTTTTCCAAATCTTCTAATACTTTATTAAAATCTATTATCTGCGAAATTCTCTTGGAATACGATTGCTGTTGAAGTTCTTTAAAGCGACGAGTTGCACGAACTTTTGCTGAAGCTGTTACAAAAATCTTTAGGTCGGCATTTGGAAGAATTACGGTACCAACATCCCTACCATCCATAACTGTTCCTTTAGGGGATTTCTTTATTAAAGGTGTAGGAGAAAATTTGTTTTGATTTTCGTCGTAAATACCACTAGCTAAAGCGCGTTGTTTCTCTACTAACACTTTCCGAACATCCAGATTTGATGCTATGCCAGATACATTATTCGTTATCTCCGGTGATCTAATTTCATACGTTACGTCTTCTCCATTTAAGTATACTAATGTTTGTGGTAATGATGATGTTATAGAAGAGGAAGGTATAGAGTGAGTGAGTGGTAAGGGAGGTGGATCAAATGTTGTGTGAAGGTGAATATGAGAAGTAGCAGCTAATTGCGCTATTTTTGAAACATCTTCAAGTAAGGTTGGTGATAAGTTTTGACGAAGTGCTGCTAGCGTTACCTGGACAACCAACAAAAGTGAGAATGAAAGACAATTGAAGAAAGGAAGTAATATGCAAATCAAAGATAAAGAAATAAATAACAAAATCACATTACCGCTCGATACATGGCCCCTATTTTTTAAATATTTAAAATTCGAATTCGAATTAAATTACATAAATGAATTACAAATGTCATATTCATAATAAAATCACCTGAATCTATATATTCAAAATTTAATTGTTGGGCCGCCATTCTAGCAGTTGAACCTAATAAAAAGGAAACTTTTTTTTTAAAAAAAAAAAAATTCACCTTCAATGAGAGTACAAGTTATGATTTACTTTTTCCTGAAGCAGCTGGACCATCAATTGCGAGTTGAAATAAATTTCTGTAAAAAACTTTATCAAATTTTTTAGTTAAATTATTACTTTTAGCAAAATTAAAAATCATGATTTTAAAAAAAAAAATTTTTGGCAAGAGGATTTGTTCAAATTGGGCATGATTATCCAACTATAAAAAATTCTCCGATAGTTTCACTAATATGGAAACATAAAAAGTTAAATTATCAGCCTAAAAAATCGTTTTTGGCATATAAAAGCAAAATTGATTTTTCCCGGCAGTTTCTCCCTTTTCTATTGCATATATTCCTTCGTTTGGGATTTTTTTTTAGGTAGATGAACGACGGTTTTTACTATTATTACTCGTTTTTTTTTGTTGAATATGTCTCCATTACGGTTATTACTTGCAAAAAAATTCCAACATATGCCATATCTCCTCGTCTGATTTTATTACAGGTTCTAAAGATTTTAGAGTTATCGGTGTTACTAATCTACTCGATTTCAATGTAGAGTAGGTAATCTTTAGAGTAGCCAATTCGTAAATAATAAATTACAGTGGCTGCCAAATGTTTTGCATCATCTTAAAAAAAAAAAATAAAAAAGACGATATTTCATAAATTTGTATATTATAATTACGCAAAAATTAATTTTTTAATAAACACATGACTTTGGATCATGGGTTGTTAAGGATTCTTTGTTAAGTGATTTCCAAAAATGGCGATGCATTTCTTGATTGTTTTGTTCTTTAAAAAAAAATCAATTATAACGTTCCAATTTTTTCCTTTAACAATGTTAATAATAATAACAAACATCGCGAATTTAAATATAATGGAGAACTCCAAAATATTTACGCTGCGTAAGTTTTGAATACTTACGAGTCCTACAAAAGGTTATGTAACATGGCTCTTTGAAAGTTTACGTATCATAATATTGAATATTTTACAAAACGTAATTCTTTGCGTAGCATAATGCTTCGAAATAATATACTAATAGGGCGTAATCGTAATATTGCGTAAATTTACATTCGGTAATATTACGAAAACTTGCGAGCCTGTCATAAGATTATATATGTTGCCTTATAATATTCTGTAACATTACGGTGTAATATTCTTAAATTCGTTTATAATATTTCATAATTTTTTGATAAAATTTGTAAATTTACTGATATATTTAAATTATTTATATACAAATTATGCTTTATTTAAAACAATTTGATAATGAATTACAAATAATATAAAGTTAAATTATAAGAAAATATTACAAAAAAGAGGTTACAGTAGGATATACCATTATAAATCTTTCATAGCAATAAAGTTAAAATTTTGTTTAAAATGTTGTTAAGAATTTTCTAAAAAAAATGATCAGATAATAAAGAAAATAAATATTAAATATTTGATGTTCAAAAAATTCGCATGAAAGTAAAAAAAAAAAAACAATTAGTATAATAGAAAAGTAAAAAAGAAACAGTTAGTAAATTAGAAAAATCAAAAGAGAGACAGTTAGTAGAAAAACAAAAGAGAGAAAATTAGTAAAGAAGCAAAGAATAGAAAAAAAAAAGTAAGAAAATTAGTAGAAAAGCAATAGTAGAAAAGAAAAGGGAAACAGTTAGTAGAAAAGTAAAAAGATACTATTATTATTGTTAATATTAATATTAAGATAAAGGGTTTTCATATCAATAACTTTTATCAAAAATTAAAAAATTTTTTTTTGTTTATTCTTTTTTATCATATAATCAAACAAATTTTTAATTGGTTAATTTATAAAGTCTGAAATACAACTACTTATGAAAAAATATACATTTTAATAAAAATGACAATAAAATATTTACATAAGAAATTTTTTGGAAGAACAAAAACATAAATAGTTTATTTTATTCTATTTTTTATTTTAATCTGTAGTGACTGAAAAGGGCTTATACAGCCTAATAAATTTATGATTCACACTATAGCTAATATATAGGCCATTTTGAGAGATCTGGGACAGATTTCGATGAATGTTCACTTTGTACTCAATCCCTTCTACAAGTTCAGTTTGCTATATATTTCATTTCTATTTATTCAAACTTCTAGCGTCTTTTGACTCATTTCTAGATGATGTTATCGAACTTGGCTAGGAATTAGCCTATCTGATACCAAGAATTATACTGTTTGATATAACCATTCTAGCCTGATATTAATCCCAAATAATATATCAAAAATTTTTTACTATTCTGTTTGCCTCAGGAGGGCCTAGCGAACAAAGTGACGCGATTTGAGCTAGACCCGACCATGCAAACCTAAAATGCATACCATATTCTAAGTCTTACCTTTAAATCTCACCTCTAAGTCACACCTTTTATCAAGTCTCACCGATAAATTTTTTGCATACATTAAAATCAAATTGTCTCCCAATAGCATACTGTTTAGGTAGCAAGAGAGAACAAACATAAGGAGGAGCAGAGTGACGATGAATACGCGTTCGATATAGGAAAATAAGTATGAGCTGGCAAAGCCCTTTAGGGTGATGCCAGTAAATACATATTCAACAGGAGAAATGATATAGCAGGAATATGAGCGAGCCCTTTAGGGCGAAGCAAATATGGATGCTATATCGTTTTGACCATATGCTACCATATTCTTATGTATGCTATATATAAGGCAAATATGAGTGGTAATAAGTGAGCAAATGGTAAGCAAATCGCCTTCTAATAGCATACTGCATAGGTAGCAAGAGAGAACAAGTATGAGGAGGAGTGGAGTGATGATGAATATGCGTTTGATATAGGAGAATAAGTATGAGTTGGCAAAGCCCTTTAGGGCTATGCCAGTAAATACGCATTCGACAGGAGAAACGATATAGCTGGAATATGAGCGAGCCCTTTAGGGCGAAGCGAATATAGATGTTATATTATTTCAATCATATGCTACTATATTTTAATGTATACTATATATGAGGCAAATATGAGTGGTAATAAGTGAGCAAATGGTAAGCAAATCGCCTTCTAATAGTATACTGCATAGGTAGCAAGAGAGAACAAGTATGAGGAGGAGCGGAGTGATGATAATATGCGTTTAATATAGGAGAATAAGTATGAGCTGGCAAAGCCCTTTAGGGTGATGTCAGTAAATACACATTCGACAGGAAAAATGATATAGCAGGAATATGAGCGAGCCCTTTAGGGTGAAGCGAATATGGATGCTATATCATTTCGATTATATGCTACCATATTCTTATGTATGCTATATATGAGGCAAATATGGGTGATAATAAGTGGGCGGAAAAAATCAATATACAGAAAACCTTTCAAACTCATTTTTCTTGCCAAAATTTCAGCGTTCTTAGCTTATCCAAAATCATGTGAACCTAGCGTGGTTGAGCGATAAGACGCTCAGTGCATATTATATTCTAAGTCATACCTTTTATCAAGTCTAATCTCTGAGTCTTATCCCGCAATTTATTATAATATTGCATCACATAATATCTTCTAATATGTTCAGCACACCATCCACAAGCTGTAGCAGTAGGCTTACCACATTCAGAGTATGGTCAGCGTTTCCTAGTTTTAAAATGCAGTCAGCATCCCTCAGAACAAGTGCAGGCTTTACCACAAGACTTGCCAGAGTTATGAAGATAGTCGCAAGTATAAGATGCCATCATTTACAATAGGGATGAAAAAATTTAATTAAACAAAATTATCTGCAATATAGAAAAGTGAACGGCAGATATACCCAAAGAGGTAATTATTTTATTTAAACAAAAGTTTACATAATAATTAATAGGTAAGACTAATTAATATTATGCCTAGAAGTGATAAGAAAAATTCTACTTATAAAGATTGCGATTATAAATTTACAAGACCTGCTAAACTTCGTCAACATTATAAAAGTAATAAAAATCAATGCAGACCAGATCCTGAAATTATTACTCAAGAGATACAAGCTTCAACTCCTAAGAATTCTAGTCGAAAGGAAACTACTTCTTTATCTATAGAAATTTAATCAACTGGCTAGCAAATCCTAAGATAAAAAATAACCAAGCATCATTAGTAAAAAAATTCCAAAAACAGATGCAGAATGGTTTGATCTAATGGAAAATTCTTCAAGTAAAAGTACTTCTGGAACTAGATCATGAAAGAAAACCAAAGTTTCCTAACCAGAAGAGGATCCTGAAGCTAGACCTGGTCCAGCAACCCAAGCACATAAAAAGAGAGAATCTAATGAGGTTGTGTGATAAGATACTCAGAAAGATATTCACTTTGAAGAATGTTCAGTTGGAAGGGATCTAGATAAAAATCAATCTTTAATGAGCAAATGGGTAGGCAAAGTTCCCTATCCTGATGACAATCCCAAATATGCTTTTATTCAACTAATAGCTGATCCTATATAATATAAAGAAATTCCATACATACCTCAACTTATAGGACTAATTCGTATGAAAATAACAGAAGTTCTTCAAACAGAGTTTCGTAGAAAAGACCAAATAAAATTAGCTATAGTAGCATTGTGTTTGTATTCGATTACTAAAAGAGATCGAGATGGTACAAGTCATATATCATTTGTATATAATCATGAAAAAGGGAAGATGCGATATTTGCTTTTAACAAATGATATAGATGAGCATATAACTAAATCAGCTAGAAAAATAGATAAGCAAATTAAAGATACATTAAAAAAGGATCTGGATATGTTCTTGAGTGAATTCTTAAAATATCTATTGAGGTATATAAATGCCAACGAGTCACAGGAGGATCTTATATTTCTATTCCAAAGAAGCTAATCAATAGAAAGTATACTATCAATCCTAATAATCATGTTCTTATAGATCCAGAAACAAATAGACCTTCTGAAAAGTGTCTTAAAAGTGCATTAGGTATATACTTCGCTCATCAGGATGGACATACAGATAATCTTGAAAGAATCTTTTGTGCTACTAAATATAAACCATATTTAGATGTAGTTAAGCTAGATGGAATTCCAATGCCCACTCCCATCTGCTCACGT
>CAMKVN010001690.1:0-17007 GCA_946474995.1 Funneliformis geosporum
TAATCATTTTATTATTAAAAAAACGTTTCCGAAGCCACAGAGGCGTTTTTTACTAGTTTTCTTAGTAAAATAGCATCTCCGAAGTCGCGGAGGCACTTTTAACTATGTTTTTCATAGAAAAAAGCATTTTCGAAGCTGCAGAGGCGCTTTTTACTATGTTTTTCATAGTAAAAAAGGCATTTCTGAAGCTGCAGAGGCACTTTTTACTATGGTTTTTTAGTAAGAATCACTTCTGAAGCTTTGGAGATAGCTTTACTATTGATTTCAATCAAATCAAATATTTGAATACTTGATTTGAATTTGATCGAATCGAATCAAACATTGATTTAGATTTGGTCAAATAAATCATTCTTTGATTTGAATTTGATCAAATCAAATCAAATATTCAAATATTAAATCGAATTGCGGAATCCTATTAGACATGATCTTTTACGAATAAGACTGATATTATAGTTAGTATAGATATTGCTCAAAACAAAGCAATTAATAATTTGGATATTTCTACCAACACAACAATGAAAACCCCAAGGAATAATATTCAAAATAAAAACCAGAAAACAATTATAAAAAAAACTAAGGATTTAAATCCTACACTTCAACCAAAGAAAACACAAGTTAGGTAAATAATTATTGATAGTAATAGTATGAAAGTGAATTGGATTCAAGTAGTGAGTAGAATGAGTATATTATTGTTGATTACGAATTAAAACTAATGATTGTCATTTTGTATCTTTAGATGTTCTGAAAACTTTGGAAAATAATGCTTATGACACTGTTAACAATTTATATAATAAAAATGAAATTGAAGAGAATAATCGGGAAGAAAGAAAACTGGGTATTTATTATTTCATGTACTGATCTTACTACATCACACGAATTGAGACTGTGAATGATGATAAATAATAATTTTAATTTTAATAGATGATGAGAGTGACTTCTGAAAACATAACTTACAACCAAAATATTCAACGCAATTTCAAAAGATGTCTAACGAATTTGAAATCACCCTGTGGGTGGCTCATCATCAAAGAATTTTGAATTTGGCAATAGATATTTAAAATTCAATGGCGGTTAGTGTGCCAGTAAATGGAGAAGAATCTGAAACACTTCAAATTCTCATTTCTACATCATATCCAATATCTAACTTGTCAGAAATTAGTCAGGTAATATAATATATAGTAATAAAAGTTTTATTATGTAAAATTTATACTAACTAAATATTTTGGATTTAGCATATTAAATTTCAATTACAGGAGGAGTGTAAGGCTCTTTTTCTTCGAACAAGAAACAATATAACAGCATTATATGAGGAATTAATTGTAAATGTATGCAAGATTACTAAAGCAAACCCTCAAATAGGATCATTGCTTAAAGATGTTAGTGGATGGTATGATACATACCGCTATAAACTCCATGCAAGTGTTGTAAAACTTGCTAATGAGTTCAAATCAATACATGAATGGTAAGCATTGTGATTTATTAAAATTTAACAAATATATAAATAATATTTAAATAATTATAAATATAGGAAAGAAGAAATATCTGATGATGAATTAAATGAATTTATTAATAAGGATGTATGGCAGCAATTACTTCATTTGCATCTAAAGGCAACTGATTAACAAATTTTAAGAAAAAATCCTGTAATTACAGAAAAACTTAGTACTTTTGTATGTCAGGTTGTTAAAGCTGTTATAATTGCTCAATCAAACCAAACAAATACACAAATTGCAGTTAAGAGTTGTGATGAGTATACTATTGATTTAGCAATTCCAACAAAACTTGGAGTGATAAAGTTATTACCAGTTCAAGAATTATTAACTTGTTAGTTAATATTTGAATAATGTTTATTACTAGCAATATTTTAATAAAATTTTTATAAGTATAATATTTTAACCAATTAAATTTAAGATTTCATATTACGAAAACTTTTCATGTTACTATAACAATATACTAATCATTTTACATGACAATACTGTGACATAATAGAAACATTTCTGTATCACATGCATTACAGTTTTCTGTGTCATCCTATTATAAATATATTATTATAATAATATTTTTAAAATTATATATAAAAACAAATATTATAATAATCTAATAGTAAGATTATAAATATATTATAATAAGATTTTAATTAATATTTATAAGTCAATATAGAATTTAGTATATGTTAACAATATTATAAATATATTTTAATAATATTATAATCATATTAAATCAATTAAATATTTTAATTATATGTTAAATATATTACTAATATATATTAATAATATTTTTAACATATTTAATAAAATCATAACTTTCTGTAAAGTAATTTATCATTATGAAAATTTTCTGATTGAATATATTTATTTAATTTTTAAATTTATAATTCTTAGGCTCTTTACTGAATAGCAATAGAAAAATTGAACCTGAATTTATGCGTTGATTGATGTTCAATAGTCAAATTAATAATATCATAAATTCTGGTATTGAGATGAAAGGGCTTGATTTTTTGGACGATTAGCCTTCTATTGGCTCTCTTTCAGTTACTGAACAATTTTCATCAGATAAAATATACCGATTTTGGATGAATTTCTGAAATATTAAAGAATCACATATTTTTTGTAGTAAAATTATTTCAGGAAAATTTCTTAAGCCATCATCTGATAATATAATCATTTCAAATAAAATGCTAGATTTAATTGTTAAATACTATTTAGCAAATTATGAAACTCTCAAATTTCAGAAACCATTCAGTGATGATTCAGAAAATGCTATAATAATTCAATTCAAAATGAATCAGTTTGAAAGATGTTGAATCGGTTCTGAAATCTTCAGTTCAACAATATCCTTATGACATGAGAAAATTCATACATTATAGCCAAATTTATTACAAATGATGATATTATTAATTTTTATTTAGGTCAAGTTTAATACTATTTTACTCATACAGTCGATTTACCGTATGAACTGACTGAACATTTTCTAGTATATATTCACTAGTATCAACCTGCAGGTTTTCCAAATATTCGATATTATTTTAACGTTAAAGAAACATATAATGTGGAATTATTGAATACTGATTTTTACCCTGAAAGTCGTGATTGTATAATACCAGTACATCATATTTTAGGACGCTTTGTACTAATGAACTATATGATTTTAACTTGGTGAAATGTAAAAGAATATTTAGCCATCAATCCGATTAATAAAAATACCAATTATGAAATTATGACATCTTATTTTCTTTTGAATTGTTATTTTCGACATAAAATAATCTATTAAAATTGCTTTCTGAATTATCATTTTTTACATAATTTTTGAAAGTTTTATTAGTCTAAAAAATCCTTCTGAATTGTTATTTTCAACATAAAATAAATTAAAATTGCTTTCTGATTTTATAAATATACAAATCGTCAATAAATCAGATAGGTTGATTTTTGTTCATTGATGATTATGTCTGATTAACAGACGATTAATGGATGATTTATCACATCTGATTTTTTAGATTTTGACCAGTATAATAAAATAGATATCTGATCAATCTGATCAATCCACGAATCAACCGTGAATATCTGAGGATCAATTTTTTTAATCCTAATTTTTAATCAGATGGTTGATCAGATAGATCGGATTCATTCAGATCACACCTTTAGGTTATATAAAGCTAAAAATAACATTAACAATACTATGAAATTCTTTTTATACACATATATTAAAAATTTTATATTCCTCATAATTAATTAAGTCACCTATAATTAATTACGTCTACAAGTATTAATTACTAGCCTATTATTAATTACATTTTCTAAAATTAATTACTATCTATATAATTAATTATATCTATAAGTATTAATTACCACTTCTGTAATAATTACTACCCCATAATTAATTTCACAATTATGTTTTTTTTAAAAAGAATGGTAATTAATTATCTAATTACGTATTATGTATATATTTAATTAAAATAATTACCATGCCAAATATAATTATTATTTAAATTTAAGTCTTCAAAATATTTATTACAAGTAGTAAAAATCTCATTATCTTTATTTGGATTTCCTCTAGTTCAAGAATAATAACTTTAGAAGATAAGCATTAAAAAATAATATCAATTTATTTAATAATTTTTGTATTAATAATATTATAATCAAAATTTTATAAATATTCAATTAATTAATTATTTTGATTAAAACATAATAATTATTCAAATATTGTTTTAAGTCTAATTAGTATTTCTTTAGTAAATTGATTTAAACTAAATAAATAAGTTTCTTTATTTAGATTAATTATGTTTTCATTAATTGAATTTAATAATATTAGTAATTCAAACTAAATAATAATCTTAGAGTTATATGTGAAATCATTATAAATATTTTTAAAAGTAAATGATTTTTCCTTAAAATTCATATTATTATTATATATCGATTTCAAATATTATTTTGTTTTTTAATTTTTAAAAGAGAGTTTACTTTTAACATTTTTTTTTTCTAATTGTTTTTTCATGTTTTATTATATGAGATATAATATGAATTAATTGAAATACTTTATAAAAATGATATTAATAAATGAGGTTTACAACATAAACTAGATAATATATTTAAAAGTTAAAGTTTGATTTTGTTTTGAGAAATTAAAAGGATTACTAAAGTTAAGAAAACTGTAATTCTTTGAATTTTTTTGTTAATTAATTTGTTTTATTTGCTTTATTTGTTTATTTTTTTTTTATTAATCTTTTTTATTTTTGTTCTAATAATGTTTGTATTAATCCTTTAAAAAAATAAAACATTAAAGGTTAAAGAGTATTTTGGTATTTATAAAGTGAATTTAATGATTTAAAATATTTTGTAATTAATATATATTTTTTAAAATCAATATGATGTAATATAAATATTAATAATTCTTATTGTAATCATAGATTTGTAAAGCTAGTATAACTAATTTAAACCTTTTTCTTGCATTTAAATATTATCAGATTTAGTAATCATAGATATCCATTTATTCATAAGTTCTAATAATGTAGCTAGATCTTTTTATATTAATTATTAGATTTACAATCTATTGCTTTATTTTCTTATCCAAATCTAATAAATATATGTTTACCATTTTTTATAACAATTACAACAAATATATTTTAAATATTATTTGATTATAATAGAGAAATTATTGGATCAAATCAAATTCTTGTAATACATTATAATTTTTTTGTCTAATATATAAAATTTGTATATTTTTTCTTATAAGATTTTAAGAATGCTTAATACAAAACTTACTTCTATTGAAAAAATAATAATTAATTTCATAAAATTTGTATCTGTGATTATGAACAATACTTTCAGATAAACTTTTTGATTTTAATATCAAATAAATATAACTTATTTTGATTAAATATAAATAATTATAACAAACTCCAAGTTTTTTTAAATCCTTACCTACTACTTTAACTAATTGCTTATCTAGTTGCTATATTCCAACTAATTGCCATAATTTATAAGAATACTCTGAAATTTTACAACATTGTAATCTTTCATCTATCAAATCTACTATTATAAATAGGATAAATTTTTTGTTTTTGTTAGATTTATATTTATATCTATTTCAAATTTTATAATTTCTATAAATATATCAGAATCTTGTTCTAAAGATTCTTCTGTATTACTACTATTTATACTATTTTAACTGTTTAATACAAAAGTAAATGCTTTATTTATTACATTATTATCATATAAAAAAGTAAATCTTCTTCTAATTCAAATATATTATCAAAGAATTTATTATTTACAGTTAGTTCTTCTATAATCACTTTACACATAGTCACTTCCTTCTATTTAATCACATAGTAGTTGATCACAATTTTTTAAATAATAAAATACCTCCTTTATCCCTTAGATTATATAGCAGGAAAATTTGCCTGTAAAATTAAAAAATGTGTTAATTTCTTTATAAAATGTTAAAAATATTAATTTTAATAATATTATTGCTATAAAAAAAATATAGTTTAATATATATTTTATTACATTTTTAATAAAAATTTTAAGTTTTTAAAAAGGTTTTTAAAATAATTTAATTTAAAAATTAAGTTCAAAAAATTTTTTATAATAATTTTTTAAAAATTTATATGTTTACATACTAATTGAATTACTTTATCATTAATTAAGTCATAAAATTTTTTAATAAATTATAAAAATTATAATAATTTAAGTTTTTCTTTATAAGTAAGTAATTTTATAATATTCTATAGTTAAAATTAAATTCTAAAAAGTTTATTATAGATTAATAATAAAATTTTTTAAAATAATTTTTTTTTAAAAATATCAAATATTTGACTTTTAAGTAATATTAAATTTTTTATTATATAATTAAAAGATAAAACATATTATAATATATTACATGTTTATTTAATTAATTTTAAAAAAAAATTTCTTAAAAATATTAATTATTTATAAGTAAATCAGAAGATAATTTATAGTAAATAAGCAGGCAAATTTGCTTGCAAAATCCTACAATCTAAGGAATAATCACAATAATAAGTATAATCACTATCACACAAATTATTAGAATGATATCATTAGTTATTATAAATAAAATTTTCTCTATATATAATCACATTAAATCATGTAAATCATATAAATTTTATTGTAAAATGATGATAATTTGTGCATTAACCATTTCTTTTTTAATCTCACATTTCAAAATTTTTCTTTTTAAAGAAATCTCACACTTCAAAATTTTTTTTTGGAGAAATAATCCTTCAAATCTATATTTTTACAAAATTTTTTCATTAAAATGTTATTTACAAAAGTATAAAGAATAATGCCACCTATATATTTATAAAAAACAAAAAGGGAATGAACTATTATTAATGTTGATATAAAAAAGGAAATATACAAGTATATATTAGTAAATAAAGATATAAAACATGCTGACATTGCTTTATTCTTTAATACAGAATATAAATTAGATATTAATAGGTCAACTATTACAAAAATATAGCAAAATCATGAAAAATAATTAATAGCACTTTCAAATTTAACTACTTTTCATTATCATTCTATTCAGTTTCTAGAACTTGATAAGGCTTTATAAATTTAGATATCATAAGCAGTAGCAGTTGGACTTCCTTAACTGACGTAATATTACAACAAAAAGGACTAGAATTGATTCAAATGTTGAATATTAATAAAGATTAGTTAAAGTTTACTAATGGATAGATGTATAGATTTAAAAAATGTAATAGTTTTCAAAAGATTAGATTTATAGGAGAAGCTAGTAATGCTTCACTTGCTACTTTTTCAGAAGAACAATTAAAATTACGTAATCTTTTAGCTACATATGATGAAAAGGATATTTATAATACTAATGAAATGTGACTTTTTTTTCAAATGGAATCTGATTAAATACTTAGCATAGGTGCAGTTTCAAGTCACAAAAAGGTAGGATAAGTTCATATTAATACTATATAAGAAAATTGGAGATAATTTATTATTTATAAGAATGAAATGAGATTTTTTACTGTTTGGATTTTTTTACTGATTTTTTTTAATTTAATAGGATAAAAGTTAGGTTTCTATTCTATTTTATGCTAATGTTATGGGATCTTATAAATTTCATCCTCTTGTAATTAGAAAATCACTTAATTCATAATGCTTCAAAAATTTCAATAGGTTAACTTACCTATAACATATGGTAGCTTTACAATAGAAAGGGAGGAAACTCTAAAAAAATTAAAATTTTATTTTCTAAGCTAATTATGATTTTTTTTGTAAAATAAGTCCAGATTTAATTAACACAAAAAAAAATTTTTTTAGAGTTTTTTCTCTTTCTATTGCAAAACTTCTATATTATGTTAATTCCAAAGCTTAGATGAGATCAGATATATTTGTTGATTTTCTTAATTATCTTAATAATTATTTTCACATAATTAACAGAAAAATATTGCTTCTTATTGATAATGCAGATTTTTATTTTAACTTAAAGGTTTTTGAAGAAACTAATCCTAATTTAAACGAGAATGATTTTAATGATAAAGAAAATAATGAGGAAGAAATAGTGGTAGAATCATTCTGTTCAGCTTATAATAGGAAAAAATTAACAAAAAGTTAACAAAAAAAACCAGACATCAAGCTTTTTAATATTGAGTTTGTTTATTTATCTCTAAACATTACTGCTCACCTTCAACCAATAGATATAGGAATTATCCATAGCTTCAAATCTAAATATAAAAAAGAATATTATAAACATTTAATTCGCAAATTTGATACTGAAATAGATTATATAAAGTGAGTTGCAATAGTTATTTTTTCATTTATATTCAAAATACAATCTGAATTTTAAAGATATTTATTACAAAAAAAGGGCATTAAAAATAAAATACAATAAAATTACTAATATTAATTATTTTTTATTTAGAAATAAATTAAATCTTAAGAAAGTTATTAATTATATTGCTGAAGGATAGAATAATATTACTCAGAAACAATTCAAAATTTTTAATTAATTTTAAAATTCAAAAGTATTCTAAAAAGATTTTGAATTATTTTAAATATTATATTTAATAGATTATATTTATTATTGGATTAAGACTTGTATACTTCCTTCTTATATAGGCGATAATGATATAAATTTTAATTTGCAAGATTTTGAGCCAGATTCTGATGCTAATGAAATTGAAGATTTTTTTGATAATTTGATAAAGGTTGAAAATACACTAGTCGAAATGATACAATTTGGCCAAAAATCAGATATCTGAATTGTGTTTGAATTTAGGCTAAATTGTGTTTGAATTATGACTGAATTGTAATAAATTTGGTCTAATTCCTATTGGCACAATTCAGCGCTAATAGAACCAATTCAGATATAACAATTCAGACACAATTTGACTTAAAAATTAAGCTTAAAATCAATCTAAATTTAGTTATAATTCAAATACAATTTGGCCAAAAATCATCCTAATTCAACCACTTAAATCAACCACAAATTAATCATAAATTAATCATAAATCAGATATAAATCAGATATAATTTGCCAAAAATAACCTAATTCAATATATAAAATCAATCTAAAATCACAAATCAGAACTAATATAACAAATTTAAATTTATTTTATTTATTAAATTTATATTTTTATTATTTTACATAATTGATAAATTTAAATTCCTTAAAAATAAACACTTTTAATATATATAAAATATAAAGTAAAATAAAGAAATGAATCAAAACTTCACCTTCAATTGACTTATCATAGTATATTCCTAAAAAAATAAGAAAAAGAAAAGAAACTGATAAAATTTTATCCAAAAAGTCCTAATGATTTGCTTACCTTAAGAAATTTTCTAAAAAAAATAAGAAAAAGAAAAGAAAATGATAAAATTTCATCAAAAATTCATCTAAGATGATAATTTTCCTAAAAAAAAGAAAAAGAAGGGAAAATCTATCTAAAAGTCACTTTAGATTTACATTTCTTATTTTTAAAATAAGAAATTTCTTTATAAAACAAGAAAAAGAAAAAAAATCTGCCAAAAACTTGCTTGTGATTTACTTATCTTATTTTCAAATGAGAATTTTCCTATAAAAACAAAGGAAAATCCATTCAAAAACTTGCTTCTGATTTACTTATCTTATTTCTAAATGAGAATTTTTCTACAAAAACAAGAAAAAGAAAGGAAAATTCATCCAAAAATTTGTTTCTGATTTACTTAATTTTAAAATGAAAATTTTTTTAAAAAAAAAAAACAAGAAAAATAAGAAAAATAGTAAATTTTCACCTAAAGAATGATTTATCACATTTTTGAAATGAGAATTTTTCTAAAAAAAATGGTAAAAGTCTTTAAAATAAGAAAAAAAATACAGAAAAAAGAAAGGAAAAAGATTAAAAAAAAAAGGAAAAAAATTTTTTTGGATTAATCTGAATGTTTTTGATTAATCTGAAATTTATTTATAATTACTCTAACCAATTGGGTGATTGTTGTATTATCTAATTGAAACATCATTTTTATTGAATGATTTGTATTGTCCCTTAGAAGATAATGATTTAATTGTTCTAATTAGATGACTTTTCATCATCTGATTAGAATGATGATGTCAATTTGAACAATAGTTTGATCATTTCAATTGGATGATTTTGCATCATCTGATTGAAACAATATTGAATCATTCAAATCAAATGATCATCATTCTAAAAGGAACAATTTTTTATCGTTCTTATAGAATAATCATCATTTCAAAAGAAACAATATTTTATCATTCTTATGATTTTTTAAATTGTTCAATAAGAATGATGATTCATCGTTTCTTTGAGATGATTTTTTAAATCATTCAATAAGAATGATTATTAATCATCCTAAAGAGATAATTTTTTGATTGTTCTTATTAAATGATTAATTTATCATCCCTTTAGGATGATATTTAAAAATGATGATCTATTGTTCTTTTAGGACGATTTTTTAATCATTTCTATCAGATTTGCATCATTCAATTAGAATGATATTGAATCATTCTTTTTGAACAATAATTGTATCATTTCATTTGAAATGATTGTTTACTATCAATTGTATAATTTTTGCATTGTCTTATTAAACCAATCAGAATTGATTTCTAATATATCATAAATTGATCATAAATATGATAGCCGATTTTTAACTGACTTCTGAATTTAGTCCGAATTGCCAATGAATATCAAATGGTGATTTTTTTAATTTTGATCAGTAATATGTAAAATACTTGATCACGAAATTCTAGCAGAAGAATACCTTACTGAAGAACAAATTGTCAATCTGATACAACTTGAGAATAAAGAAAAAAATGACAATGATGATAGTTCAGATTAAAGATGATACTGTAATTAAGAAGTTGCAACTCAATAAGTTGTAACTTAGGTTGCAACTGGTTACAACTTCTTGCAAAATTTATTTTAATATAAAATTTATAAATAATTGTAACCAGTGTATAAAATCTAAATTAAAATTTAAGTTGTTACCGATTAAAAATTCACTATTGAAAAGTTGATATACAAAGAATTATTAAGTGATCTACAAAAGTTACTAGAATTAATTTTATGTTGATCACAAATTAAATGATCTGCAAAATTCTAGATTTTGATGATTCTTAGGATCCACAGGATTCTGGGGATTCATAGGATTCTTAGGATTTCTTGGATCCTTTGGATTATTATAATTCGTTAGATTTTCCTAATTCCCTATATTTTCATTATTTTAATTATTATCGTTATTCTTCTTATTTTTATTATTTTTATTATACTTATTATTATCTTTATAATTATTATCATTATTATATTAACCCTTGTAGTTACAAATTTAGTTAGTTTATAGCGTAGCGATTAGTTAGCTGTAGTAAATTAATTTTGTATAAATAGAATAGCTTTTTACTCATGTTATAAATTAACTCTCTTGTAAGTTTTAAAATACTTGTGAGTTTCAAGTAATAAATAAAGGAATCAACTTTTAAAACAATTACTTTTCCCTTCTATATGTCCATCATCTAGGATTTGATCGTGAACTACTACACTAACTTGCGATTGAGTTCATTACTTAAAATAAATAAATTCTCTATGTTTTTTCTAAGTCTCTAAAATCTTTAAGTTCGTAAAATAAAATGAAGTAATTTTAAGGCATTCCAGATACCTGTAGGACGTAAGATTCCTTAAAGTTGTAAAGTCTGACAATAAGGAATTTACTTACCGCAGCAAAGGAACTTAGACAAATTACGTGAAGTAATAAAGAGAAGATTATTACCAGTAACAAAGTGGTGATTCCTGCCAGGCCAAAACTAAGAAGAAAAGTAAATCAAGTTGAAAATTTAAGAGAAGAGAATAGAATTTTGATCTTAAGTTACACAAAGGATACACAAAGTCTCATTAGATAATTCTTACCTTCGCCAACCCAGTAAAAGCTTGTGTACTATTTTAATTGCACAAAGTCCGGTATAAGTCATATATTTTAACCAATACCCTTATTAGATAAAAAAAGATATTATAATGTAAATCTAATATGAATGTTACAGACGCTATTATTTTAACTTTGACTGATCAGAATTTTATAATTTTTAGACTATCGGAACCGTCATATGTCAAGCATTACAATGATATTTGTTTCATTTAAATCAGAGTACTGAATGCTGAGATAATTGAGAAAATGTAAAAAATTTTATTTTTATTTTTATTTTTATCTGAGAAAAAGGATTAATACTGAGCCTTAAATAAAAAGTAAGGGCTTTGGGTTTTCACTAATTCTGTAGAAAATCTGTGAAAGTTATTGCTAAGCCTGGTAAAAAGCATGGAAATTTTTAGTAAATAATTTCAGATACTTGTAGGAGGTAGAAATTCCCTAAGATCGTAAAATCTGATAAAGAGATCATTTGGCTAATGGAAAAAGAATTTTATTGAAAAAGATATAGAGATTTTATTTTTTTTATTATTATTTTATTTTACTTAATTTTATTTTATATATCACATGGAATGATGACATTTGACAACATATGATGAATTATAAAATTTTTAAAAGACAAAAGGTGATATTATGCAAAATTTTATTAAAATATTAGAAAATAGATACAAATAAGATAAAAAAAAAATCAAAGTATAAAAAATTTTATCTAAAGTCTATAACTAGCAAAGGCACTTTAACACAAATTGGACATTGAACAAGCGAACTCATATTTTCTACTTGCTTTGCCAATAGTACAAAACGAGAGGATACCTTTTTTTATATTATTTTTGAATAACAATTCAGGAAATGAATTCACTGATCAGCAAATATATCACTTTAACTGAAATTCTATTATTATATTTTTTTTATATATAAAAGAAAAAGAAAGAAACAAATAGGAGCGTAATCACAAGAATAGCAAAAATACATATGACTAGCATAATTTAAAGACAGCTAAAGTGTATGACATCTTTCTTATTACATATAAGTAAATAATTCATATAATAAAGAAAGAAAAAAAAAGAAAAAAAAAGAAACACTATACTTAATCTATATGAGGATGGCAAAATCTTACACGAAATCCATATTTTACACTTCGATCAAGAAGTTGTTGCATAATAAATCGATTTCTACTACAAACTGTTTCTAAAGTCTCTCGTAATTCTTGAATTCGTATAATTCTTACTTGAGAATTTGTTTAAAGAAGATCCCTTTCTTGTTGGACTTGAAGGAAATCTTGATACAGGGTATCATAAGCTCCTTGAAGATCTTGAAACCTATTTTCAGTTTGAGACAAAAAAATAGAAAATCCCATTAGTAAATCACACGCTTGATCAAATTCGACGAAGAAAATTCCTATTTGTTTCAAGGAAGTTGCCAACTGTTCTCGTAAAGTCAAAACTTCTTCGTAACTCTCTTAATGACCTATATATATCAAATATATATATAAAAAAAGGAAAACATTAGTCTATGCGTAACTCGACTAAATGAAACTAGTCTAATGAACCCAGCCATTCCCAAAATGATAATCACAGTTCAGGAATAATCTTAATACAATAATTGCAATTCAAGCATTTCACCAAATCCACCAGGTAGCTCACCTTTATTACGTATTTGTTCTCTTCTCTCTCTTGCACGTTTTCTTTGATGGTTTGACTAACCTCTTCTTTGTATTTGACGACGTGTATGAGTCATGTTACTGGAAAAATATAATAACTGAAAAGAAAAATGAGATAAATATCTACATTAATACAGCGTTTATATTAACTCCATTCAATCTCTAGTCTTTCGTTCTCAGAAAGTATCGGATGTATAACGTCCCCTCAATACTTTAGTAAACTCAAAACATCACAGTAACTTTAAGTATTATTCATTAAATCTTCAATGGATGGAATATATTTTATCAAAAAGAAATCAAAAACTTACGAAAAGAAAATAACAATAATTTTGGTAATAGAAAATTTTTCTTTTTGAAAAAGGAAAAATTTGAAAAGGGATTTTTATATTTGAAAAATCAGTATGGAAAAAATTTAAACGATCGATAAACATGATGATCAAAATAGGATAAGCTGATTTGATTGGACAAAATGATGTAATAATTTTAGAATCTACATAGATGCAACATCTAAACTTAATTTAGTATCTGTACATTCAGAAGTACAAGGAGAAGATATTGCATGATTTTTAAGAATGAGATATTATGTGTACAAATTCTTAATATAGAAATATTTGCAATATTCGACACAGCCTGCCTTGAAAAAGTTTAGTCTGCATAATCAGTCGATCACTTTGGCTTCGAGTTACAACATTTGGACCTATTTGGGGTAAGCAACCCTTATACTTAAATTCACTGTCGTCTTTTTGTTCAGGAAAAGATTAATCATCTTTATCATCTTCATTAGAATCATCTGCAATCATCGTAGGTTTTTTAAGAAAGGTGCGTAACAATCATTAGATGCGAGATCGATGATGTAGGCAACAGATTTAAGTAACGTAGGGTTTGTTGATGCACACATAATGGTATTTGATACATGTAGCCACCCATAGTCTTTTCCCTCTACTTTCTCTACTCCCATTTTAAGGACCCAAGTTTGATCGTATGTTGATAGAATACCATACCTATTTTGTAAAAAGAATGAATTAGTCATGTTAAAGTCTGTCATCATTAAACATAATAAAGGAAGAACAAGATTTTTTACCTCAAACTATTGGCACACATATAGCCATAGGTTTGGTTTATGGGGTCAAATATCGAACAAACAAATGGCCCTTCACGAATCTCTTTTTTCTGATTGTATAGTGTGACGATATCTTCGTTAGGGGATACTTTCAAAACCCACTTTGTTTTGCATTCCCAAACCACGAGTAGTATCATATTACCATTAACTATTACGAAATCTGGTTGCCCAACTATACTCTCCAAAGCACGACCATCCAAGAAAAGGATTGAACGATCAAATGGAGTTAAGGTCTCATATATGTTTACATCTGATGCTGTCCGGATGTCTTTTTCACAAGTGACGCCGACTAAACGTTGGTTCTTGGTATTTCTTATTTACTTCCGGTTGCCACGCTAGTACTTCTTGCTCAAACTCCACCCAGTTTGTGATCTCATCGGGAAAGCGTTTTTCTGTAGATTCGGTGCTTGAGTTTGACTTATTATGCAACTTTAGATAGGTCAAATTTGGTAAAATGTTGCGAATGACTTCTGGTAAAGAAATCCCTTCTGAAAGAATCAAAGTTGTTTGAGCTTCTTTTTTGTTTGTGATCGAATGTTTTCTTTTTCTTTGATCACATTTTGTTTCCGTTTCGCAGTATTCTACAATAATGAACAGATTTAGCTTAGCAAACCATATAACCAATACACCAATACACAAGAGTTTCATAATCTATTACTCACCTTTCCACATTCCTCGATAACTCCTTCCCAATACGAATTCACCTGCTGCCCCAAATGTTCCGATTCTACCTATTGTAGAAATAAGTATGTAAGCACCTTTTTTATTTAGTAATAAAGGAAGGTGCATAACCGATTCAACCTCCAGAATCAGTAGACCTAATTAACAACAAAATTAGGACGCCTGCATTGAGGACTTGAAGTGGATACAAAACCAAGCTGTCAAATACAGTAATTCTCCTAAGTCAAACCAGGAGTTCCTCGACTCGCTTAGGAGTTGCCCTTACTTTGCAAAATAAAAAAAGACGCATCTTTTTCTTTAAGGCCTCCTGATCCAAGTCTAACCTTTCTGCTTCCACCAAGAAATGAGTAGCCCAAGCGTTGTCGAGGTCCTTCCAGTTACTACTCGAGAACGATAAAGAAACAACAACATCACGGCATTGGGCCAAGCACCCATGGTATGACGATTTATCACCTCTCTTCATTAAATAGGAGGTAATGACTAGAGATCGAAAGTTAGTAAGAAGAAGGAGGGTTATGCAAAATATAATGTAATGTTTACAAACTTACCATCTTTGCCAAGGTAGGTTTTCAGTAGTTTCGGTTGCGCTCATATTGTTAGTTGAATAGTTGAAATAAAAGAAGTGGATTTAGTTTTTTTTTTGGTAAAATAAAGAATTGAAGCTATTTATATTACCCTGGTTAAACACTGATGTACGCGAAATTGTTTATGTTCCTAAACGCGACCATTCGCTGTTTTTTATGTAACGCCTGAAAGTCCGATAGCAGGAAAATTAAGCTATCTATGAGTCAGTCCTGTCACCCGGAAATAACTGTATACGCGATCAAAAATCTGATAGTATAAAAATTAAGCTAACTGTTGAGTCAGTCCTGTCACTCCGAAATAAACTGTAATACGCGCCTGAAAATCCGGTAGTATAAATTAAGCTATCTGTTTAGTAAATGAGTCACTCCCCTCACCTCATTTCATTTTCTCTTTTACAGTTCAGTAGTCTCAGTTATTTTTAAGGAATAAACTTTTTTTTTGCTTAAAATACGCGCCGGAAAGTCCAAAATTAAGATCTGTCTATTATTGAACGCGAAAATGAAATAAGCTGTCGCGCCTGTAAGTCAATAGTTGAAGTCACATGAAATTTTTTTTAGACAGTTTTATTTATTCGATGAGCAGTTCACATAGCATTTATAGACATACTGTACAGTACATGCCCGATATGGGCAAATCTCATTTAAAAAGAAGCGAAGAAACTACTTTATTGAGTATTATCGCTGGCCGCCGAGAAACTAAATGCTCACGACATATGCAAAGCGCCTTTCAGCTAAAATTTGTATCCCTTCATTCGCTACAAATTTATCTATTATGCTCCTACTTATTAGTTATGAGAAAAAGATCACGCAGGCAACTGAAAGTGACTACTGAAAGGAAGTATGCGGAAGAAACTAAAACGCTTCGTTTAGAAAATAATGCGTGTATATATGCGCTTCGCACATCGCACAGCCCTATTCATTTCGGCAATAATTTTTACCGAAAATCTTCTGCGCACAGGGACGATGATCTCCGGCGGCGAAAATTTTCAAAATCTGCCGACGCTTATTTTAAAATCTGCTCTGCTTTCTGCGGCTTATGATTATCATTTCTGCTGATATTTTATGTATATTAATTAT
>CAMKVN010001691.1:0-16995 GCA_946474995.1 Funneliformis geosporum
ATTCTACGATAGTTTCAATATCCTGTTTAGTATAAATCATTGTTTCTGGATCATAAGCTCCCTTTTCACTTAATTCCGGATAAACTTCGCTTTTAACGGGCCAGCTATTTGCATCGACAATGTGCCAATGAAATACGTTAAACTTATTCCAACTCATAACATCCAACATTTTTAATAGATCATTAACAGGATAATAATTTCGTGCGGTATCCAATAACAGACCACGATGAGAAAATTTAGGGTAATCACTAATATAATGAGGAGCAAAAGGTAAAAACAAATCTTTTTTCTCTTTATTAAAATAAATTAATTGTGTAAATGTATTAAGACCATGTAAAATTCCAAATATTGTTGGAGCTTTAAGATGAGCGATCAAAGGTTTATCTTTCTCATAAGGAATCATTAATTCATAAGATTCATCAATACCAAAATCCAATTTTGATGATTTATCACCTGTGACCTCGATGGTCAAAGAATGTAACGTCACTGAATTCTCGGGGGTTTCAAAATGAACATTTGGTGAAACATAATTTTCATCGACCAAAAATTCTTTAACCCGATTTTTTGCTCCCTCAAAAATTTGTTGAGTTAATTCTTCGGAAGTTTCAATATTTGCACAATTTATATTAAGACTTGGAAATACTCTCAATGTTTCGCTTCCTTTCGACCAGCTTTGTGGTATTGGCCACATTGCTAATATTTGACTATTAAATAAAATGCAAAGAAATAATATATAGGTAAGGTATAACCTTACAAAACCCATTATGATAAAAATTTTTTTTTACGAGTCCACTTACTAAGTTTAAACGTAAAAAAAAATTCTGTTTTTCCGGAATGTTGAAAAAAACGTAATTTTATATCTTTATATCAAGTAGTAGTAATTACACTACATAGCCCTCTTTGTACAGCCTTCAACATTAAGCAGCTTGCCAATCAATTTCCAAACTATTTTTATCCGTGTAATCAAATTAATTTAATTATTGATATTATAATATTACGATTGGTAACAATGACTATGATCTATAAATAACATAATCTATTAATATCTACAATTAGTCTCGTTTTTTGTAAAAAGGTTAGATATGTGGCTTTTATGTAATGTAAATGATGTAAAATGAAAATTTTATGCTGTTTATGATGAATTTCATTTATTAAAATCTGAATTTTGCATCCCAAATATTGCTACAACCATTAGTGAAAATTATATTATTACTACCAAGAAAAAAAAAATATTATTATTAAAATCCATTGTGTAAATTATTTATATTTTGCTCAACCAATCCATAACCCTTGCTCTCTTTTCAACAATCTCAGCCCCCACAACAACATTATCATTCGTCAAATCAATAACGTCAATCTCCTCTTTATTCACTTCATCAAATGGACGTTTGTTATTTTCTTTCTCGATTTTAACTGTACCAATTTGTTTAATTTTGTCGCGACCATGTTCATTTTTGATTTCACCCTTGATACTTTTGTTAAGTTTCATTTGATTAGCAACCTTTTCACTATTAAATGTTATATTTGGTAAACTGTAACGAGTCGGAATTTGTACTTGAACGTTTCGAATTGCAAACCAAGATTCTGGTCGATAATGAAGGTGTAGAGCCGCTATTGGAGTAGTGCTTGCTTTAACCATATCATAATATCCAACATATTTGCGAATGCTTTGTTGAGGTACAAAAGCAGTAGTGCATTCAATTTCAAATGATTTCTTATTCTCCGTCATCTTTACTTGTTGAATATCGGATGTAGTTGTAATGGAATTTCGTCTTGAAACAGAACGACTTTTATAAAAATAAATAGAAATGATCCCAACCCCACCTCGAGAATTAGGAGTCTTTATAGTAGTTTTCAATGAATCATTATAAATCGAGTTAGAAAACATAAACTCGAGTTTCTTATCTCTCGTTACGTTCATAAAACAATCTTGGATTTGAATTGTACGAGATTTTAAACCACGATACGTATTATCAAATTGTCCATCAATAAGCGTTTCAGCCATTATTGGATTATTTGAAGTTGCTTTTGTTGAGAAATATCTTAACTTGAACTTTCTTCCAGGTTCTGCCACAATATATGTATTAAAATCACTATTTATGATTAAAGTGTTATGTGAAGTAGAAGAAAGGATTTTAGCAATAAGAATTTTCGTATGGCCAATATTACATTATTTATTCTATTTACCTAAAACATGGTTGATCAAGGTTTTCCTGAAGTGTGTAAGACTTTCCAGTCATCGTTACCTTTATAGAAATAAAAACGAACAGACTTTTTATAACATCAATGAATTTTACTCTTAATGCTTGACACTTGTTTATATACTTACATTTGTTATACTGTCAGGTAAAGTATATTCGGCGAGAGGCATTTCGTCCACTAACACTTCAAGAGAAAACCCGTTTAAAAGCATATTCGAAAAAAAAGCAAGGTAAAAAAAAAATTGGTAAAGAAATTAAACCTTTAGAAAATATGGATCAAAAGGCATTTTATACATTTTTTAGATAAAAGATTGTGGAACTTCAGATTGACGCGTAGAAATTACCGGTTATTGAAAATTATTTTATCCGATCATGATTACGTGTAATCAATTTTTCGCGCACGTTTCCAAGATTTAAGAAATCTATAACGTTCATATTGACGCGTCACAAGTAGTCACGTGATATCTGATGAACATAACGCGTTAGAACAATAAATTTATGCTTATAAATTTATTTTACTAAATTATAATTAATATAACAAATAAAAATATAACTATCATAATAATTATAACTACAAAATATTTAGATTTTATAATAATATTATTATATTGTTACCGGCTAAAAATTCAGTAACATTGAAAAAAAAAGTCACTTGGATTTAATCTGCATAATTTCTGATCTGGCTGATTTTTAATATCTCTGATTTTTCTGATTCTTAGGATATTTCTGATTTTGCTAATCAGCCTGATAAATCTGATACAGCTGATTTTTAATATATACTAGGGAACAGGGATTATTGCTAAGTTTGAAGCAAGTAACCAATTCACATATCAACTTATTTTTTGAGTGGAAGGAATGCAGGTCAATGCATATCTAACTAATAATATCTCTATTACTCTTTATATTATGTATAATTATTATTTCATATATTCATTTATTTAAGATATTTATTATTTTTTATTATAAAATTAGTTAGTATCATTAGAAATATTAGTAATAGTAATGCAAATCATTATAAATAAGATGTTCTTTAATGATGTAAAAATTAAGGCTATAGCAATCCTAAAAATATCAACAGCTCTAATGTTAATAACAATGTAAGTTTTCTATAAGTTAAAAAGTTTTATTACACAGCGATAGTTCATAATTCAGGTATCAGGTGATATATAAAACTGTATGATTTTCATAAGAATTTTATTGTGACTGAAGTTATGTGGATATATTTACTAGTATAAATATAAATCTGGTTGATTGATTCATCAATCAATGTTAATCATGCCTAAATATTGCAGGTGTTAGAACAAGTAGATACAAATAAAAGCTAAAATAATAAAAACTTGTCTTTGCTGATTGGTCTATAATAGATACAATCTTACGTCTTATATTGCAAGACTCTTATACAAATAAGATTAACCCAAAATTTAGGAGATTATATCAATGGTAATAATAAACTATATTGTACGTTGCAGCATCATCTAATCAAATATATTATTAAATTTGAAGTTAAGTTCAATTTCTAAGACGTTTGTTAATATAGTTAAATCATTTTCTACTGATTCACCATTTAGCAAATCTTATGATAATTATCTCATAAACCTTATAAAATTAGTTTGTATAAAAAATAACTCTAGCAAGGATTATGGTATAATAGATCTCTCAATCTAATGTGATATGTAATTCCTGAATGGTTAGTAATCTTAGAAGATAATTTTCAAAGGCTTAAATACAATATAAATATAGTAAAATCTAAGACTCAATCAAATTTGTAAAGTTTGTCTATAAAATAAGCTTATATTGAGCATCTGAATGGATAATTGTGATACATTAAGGGTTATTGTCACTATTCTGATACTATCATGATAAATAAATAAAAAATATAAACTAAAATTTAATATAAGAATTAATGTTAAATATAAACTTTCATGTTTTTTATTTAGAATTTAATATAATATCATATATTGTATTATAAATTTTAGTTAATTAGTCATAAAGTTCCTATTATTTTGTAAATAAAAATAAAGATGTATATTATCAGTTCAAGAAGTCAAGTTTTTTAAAATACCTATAAAATAAAAATTTTTTAAAAACAGAAACTTTGCAAAAGATTTTGTTATATATTATGAATAACATTAACCAAGTTTTTGATAAAAAACAAAGGATTTAGATATAATTTAATAAAATAAAAGTGAATTATTATAACATGAGGAATTAGAGTAAAATTTTCATACTAATAATATAAATTAATATATAAAATTATATTAATTTAATGAATTTATAAATTATATTTATAAAGATATATTAATATAAAATTAATTATTATAAAAATTTTTTATATATTAAGTATTTAATTGTCTAAAATATAAATATAAAATATTATCAATAAATCATATATATTTTATTATTTAAGTAAAATAAAGTATAATATTAATTATATCATATAAATCATATAATAAAGAATGAAATATAAAAATAAAGATTTATCATGAAATTTTAATAATAATAATAATCCTAATAGCCTAAAATCCTAATAATATAATCAATATAATCTTGATAATTTATAATACTAATACTTAAAAGTTTATATTTTCAACTTGACTAGAATTCTGATAATCATAAAATTTGATAAGCATAAATTCTGATAAATAAATAATAAAGATAATCAAAAAAATCAAATGAAAGTTTTATAAAGCATATGTTTTTATATTTAACTAATTCTAATCCTAACCCTAATATATATCTTAATTTTAAATCCTAATTCTAACTTTAATCTATATTCTAATTCTATATTCTAATACTAACTCTAATATATATCAGAAACTTGATTATCAGGATTTGGATTTTGTTTATTAGCTTTATTAACCATTGGGATTATGCCCTATAAAAATTTTTGTGTGTTAGATTTTTGGATTTATCAGATTATGCTATCAGGATTCTAAACATCAGGATTATAATTGACAGATTTTAGAAAATCCAAAATAAATATTTCTTATTAGAAGTTGTAATAAATTATCTTATAATAGAAATATAATTATAGTTTATAAAGTTAATTATCAGAATTAGTATTATATGTAATATAGTAGTATACAATAGTAGCAAATATAATAAATCATAAAAAGATATTTTATTATAATTAGAGTATTAGTAATTGTTGCTTTATTTTATACATTTTAGTTTTAGAACAATCCAGAAAATATAAATAAGACAATTGAGATTTTTAGCAAAAGATAGCAGATAGTTCTTAGAATATAACATAAAGTATTTGTAATAATGATTATGTAGGAGCTTGTCAAATTAAAATTTTACTTCATATACTAAATATGATTTTTTAGTAAAATAAGTTCAGATTTAACATTAGCTTATAAAATAAATTTTTTTAGATTTCCATCTTTTCTATTGATAAGCTCCCATGTATATAAATTATATAATTCTATAATCCTTTAATAAGATACTTTTTTCAATTTATAATAAATACATTAAATACATTTCCTCTATTTCCTTATGATCTTTACGCGTAACCTACTTGTGTGTGGCTTTGTAATGGTTTATTAAGTAATTGAATCGCCATGTGATTCAACTTCTAAGGTTGTATTGATTATACATCTTTGATGATTCAGAATATTTGATAAAGTAGATTTAATGCCATTAAAATTCACGCGAATTGTTATATTGCACGATAAATTAGATAAATTAGATAAACTTGTTGATGATGTGTTGTGTTATAAAGAGTTATTTAAGAGTCCACAGATAAAATCTACTTCGGATCCGATTGTACCAAGGAGCAATCTTAAAATTTAATAATGCTGATTACAATTTTATTTTACTTCACAAAATAAATAATAAATATATTTGCGTAAAATTGCAAATTTTATTACGTGTAACATAAGTTCGATATTAGTTAAAATCTTTATAATGTAACAGCCGGCAAAGTAAATTAAAATGAGTAATTTCAAGGGACTATATAATGTTAATTATTTCGATATTTTTCATGATACTGTACCATAATGCAAGGATATCACGAATTTGTTTATGAAGAAATTTGCGCGTTGGAGTTGATCAGATTTTGGATTTTCCAAATAAAACAAAAATGTTCCGAGAAGAAATATATTTTCGGATTCATAATGTTTTAATGTTTAGCAGTTTAATTGCACACGGTGAAGGTGTTCACCAATTTAAAGATCGAGTCTTTATTTGTTAATATATAAATTATATAAATTTCATTAAGAATTTGAAATTAAAAAATAAAATTTGACTTTGAAATATTATGAAAACAGTAAACCAACATAAAATGTTAAATTTGTGTAAATCGGCAATGGCTGTATAAAGTTATTTCATTATTTTGCTTAATAAGGTATTAATAAGTTTAAATATAAATTTATTCATCTTGCATGAATGACAGAAGCACATCTTCAGCCCAAAGAGAGAAAATTCTGTTCAGAAAAAAATCTATTTAAAAATAATAACCGTGCCAAATATATTTTGAACCGTGTAAAAATAAAACTGATTATGCACCATCATACAGTCGATTACCATTGTTTAAAGCCATGTTGCATGACTATAACAAGAAAACAACTTTGTCATGCAATGCCATGTGGCTATATAAAATTCATATAAATTTATCTTCGATAAAAAAAAAAAAAGTTAACAAAAAAAAAAAAATAAGAATATGGGAAAGTTTTTACTGCTGTATTTAATTCTGTTAAACCTTTCAAATTATTACGTATTTTATTAAAAGACCAAAATGATTAACATTATTATGACATCAAGTTTCTCAAAGAATTCGTTACCACTATGAATTTCTTGACATAATAATTGATTAAAAAAAATCCTTAAAAAAAATAAAAGGAGCAATTGAATTTCAAATATTTGAAAGTGTTTTTTTTTTTAAAAAAAAGAATTCTTCGAAGGAATATCTCGATCATTATTAATTTGGAACTATCACTCCTCTGTTCCGTAATGTATTTGTGTAGGTTATTTGGCTTACCTAAATTTTTATTTCGTCTTAATCGAATTTATTAAGTTAAACTAGACCATTTGACCGAATATACGACGATTTGATGATTGTGACATAATTAATGCCTTATCTGGCGCTATATAGTGGGCTATCCCTCCTATCGAAATACAAAGCAAATCTACCACAGCAATTCCTTAAAAATATCAGCAGTTAACCGAGGCTGATGGACGTGAATGCAAAATTATTAAAAAAAAAAAATAACGATGCCTACCGACGGTTGTCAGAAATACTACCAGAATGACAATGATTATCCATATTAGTTTTGTGTTTTATGAGGGAGCTTCAAATTGCAGTTCATTACTGGGTACAATGAATCAATTAGTGGCAAAAGTAAACAAAGGTTTGACCTTCAACGACTCCGAATTCCGATTACAAAACTCTAACGATTGAAATTCTAAATTTGTAAATATTTTTACATATGGATTTTAAAACCTTTTCTTGTTAAAAAGGAAGGCAGGTTCGATTTATCGAAAATTATAAAATTAATTTATGCATGTCTTAATTACACGAAAGCATTTGGAAGTTGCAATTGGACTAATTGTTATGATTCATGAATAATTTTTCTGGTTTGATAGGCTAGCTAGGTTAGCATTTATTGACATGTGCCAATTTGTGGTAATCGAAAATTTAATGGTTGCAATATTTAGACATTGTTAATGTTGAGTAACGTTACGTTTAATGTAAAGATCTGAAATGGTTTTTTTTTATTTTTCTCGTTATATATTATTATATATTTTTTTTTATTCACATTGATATGGAAGGTAAAAAAAAAAGAACGTGCAAAGCATTTTAATTATTGTTTCAAAAAAAATAAATTGCCCCTTACATTATTGTATTGTGCAAAATAGAAAATTTGTTCTCATTACATAAAACAAAAAAAAAAGAAGGAAATAAAATACTTTTTACAAAAAAAAAAAAAAAATTTTTCTTATCATAAGACCTATGTGCTTTCATATCATTAAAATATTAACGTTAAATATAAAAAATATAATCCGAACTAATGTACATACTTTTTTTAGGGTATCGAAAAAAGAAAAAAAAATCAAAAACTCCGAAACTATCAGCCCTTTTTTTTGGTTTTCTTTTTTTGAATAGAAATCGTATAATACAAAAATTAAAATTATTAGATCTACAAAAAACTTCCCATAATAATCATTTTTTTTTTGCAAAGAACCTATAATGTACAAAATTTGCTTTATTCAAATTGCACTCTCTTTCAAATTCTTCAACCAACTCGTTATACTCCTCATCAGTACATTCAATTACTTTACTCAACATAGGTTTCAAAGCATGCAATGTTTGTGAAAAATCTTGACTTGCTAATTCACCTATTCTTCCCGCCCAATTGCCAATCGGACCAGATTTTGTTTCGTATGATAAAGTTGTTATAGTTGGCGTGGAAGATAGGATAGAATAAAGGCATTTTGTTATATTCGGATTAATTTGCTTGGATACTAGTATCGATCGGTCTGATTAGACGAGAAAGTGAAGAAAAGCATGATTAGTATCAGTTAATATCAGGAACAATTTTTTTTTATTAGGAATCAATTAACTTACATGCATCCATCACTTTTTTTCCAGCTGGACCTTCAGGATTGAAACCCATATCGCCCTCCATAAATTCCACCCATCCACCAGGTTTACACACCCGGATCAATTCTTTTACGACTTTATTTTGCCAATCGTCCACCGTGAAAGCGGTTATCATGAATCTTATATATACAAAATCAAAGGTGTTATCTGCGAATGGTAAACCTTCTAAGACATTTGCCGTGTCGAATGATAAATTCCGCGGTTTGATATCACCAGGGTATATGGGAGATATGTCAATGCCCGTGAATGAACTTTGAGGATAATTTGTCGACATCTCTAGTAACCATGTTCCAGGACCGCAACTAAAAGGGAGGAGAAAAAAAGAAACGTTTGAGCAAAATTTTTTTTACACGAAGAATATTATTTTTTTTTTTTGCTATTTTCTTCACTTACCCAACATCTAACACTTTTACGCCCCCTTGATCAAAAAGGTCTTTGATTGGCGCAGAAAAATTACTTTTCCAAATATATCTGAATAAGAAATGCTGTAATTGAAGTCTATCAACTAATGGAGGGAAATAAATAAGGAATTGAAAAATGTTTATTTTGTGAGCATACACTAAAACGCTCTAGCAGCATACCATACGAATTTCACACTAACCTTCTTCATTGTCATTTGGTAAGAAGTATATTGAATTTTCATTATTATGAAACCTTCTACCATTAATATAGCGAAACGGATGAGAATATTTTTTTGTTGTTGAGGTTTCCAAACTTTTACATGAATTGTTCGAAATTATATGATTTCTCGAATGTATTTGACCCATTGATATAAAAATGGAGAGGAGAAATTTATAAGATAAGAAGGAAAAGGGAAAGGACAGGATACTTCATTTTTATTTGAATTTCAGGTAAGATCGGCACAAATACAGATGGTTTTTTTGTAATAATACAATGAAGCCCAAGTATTAAAATTTGGAAATTTTTCGAAGAATTTTTTTTAGTATATGGTCTCTGTTTATTTTATTAAAATATTTTGTTTGTTTAACGAAGAGAACTAACTATATTTCAATCTTCATTTATTTAAGAGAACAGGATTTAATGACAGCGTTAGGGACCTTGCATGATCCCGCGTGAACATGCTTGTTTATTTTGAAACGAACGAGAAGAGTTACGTCTAATGGAAAATGGAAAGTCAATATGGTAATATGTTTAAAGTGAAGTCAAATAGTACACCTGATCTTTTTCAACGGAATGCAGGTAAAGACAATGATGATCCAAAATCCTTAAAAATATTAATGCATAAGTGATACAATTATGAATTAATAAAAAAAATTCCAAAATTACAGATACTTTTACTCTATTTTATTTACTAACATAACATATTTGGTTATTATGACAATGAATTATTGACATAAACTTGAACCATACGTTTGATAAAGATTTATAAAATTTCTATCTTTAATGAGCCCCGTAACTCGAAAACCCGTAATTCTTGGCAAGTTCAATATTTGATAAATCAGTAAGCGAATTTTCTTAATCTGAGGGAAACAAAATATACATGGTGTTTTATTCAACACTCCTTAAACTTAAATTTTTTTAAAACAATAAATATACGTCGCTTTTTCCAAGTCTTCTATGACAGACAACATTCTTATTTGTTATCTATCAAATTAAAATGTTACAATCGTTCTGTTATATTTTGTTCATGTCGAGGTTTATTTTCTATTCATAGAATTTTACTAGTTCGCATCTTTGATTTCGGGATTCCAATATGGTTACACGAAAATTATCCTATGAACATGATCTTTGTTTTATTCTTAAAAAAAAAAGGAACAAATAAATAAACTATCAACTATCTGACGTGATATGAGAAATCCTTTTTTAAACAATACAATACAATACATTTGATTGTTAATTTATTTTTGAAAGATTGATGGGACGGATAATTACATCCCGAGTTTACATCAATTTTTTGATTTTGCAAAATTTTCACATCATTTGTTACATTCAATACTTCGTATCTCTTCTTTCCAGTAGTGTAACACTATAATAAATTTTTATTTAATTCTTTCGTTCTTTAGTTCTTAAATGTTTATTCAAACCTGAATTTATCTAATTTGCCACTTTTTCAGACAATAGATATTCCATGAGAATAGCCAAGATAAAAAATATAATGAACGTTTTCACATTGTGTTTATTCTTAAAGGATTATGTTTGTTTTAATTTGTACAAAAACACAAAAACATGAAGCACAAATCAGTTTTTTTTTTTTCAAGATGACAATTGTTATTGATGATGGATCAACAAAATAATATTTTATGCATTAACTTTAAATCTTTTTTTTAACTTTACTAAAAGTGATTGATAAATAATTATCTCAAGTTCTGGTCTGCAAGAATTCAATTCGTCTTTAACTATCTGACCATCCAATTTTGTTAATAAATAATTTATCTCCAAATGAAAATATTTTTAATATATCGGAAAGACTAATTCTTATGTTATGCAAATCGTTTAAAATAGGTTCAAAACGTCCTTATCAAAGGTAACCTATAAATTAACCGAATTCGGTTCGCACATGAATATGATCATTCAACAGAACCCCGTGTATGCCAGGAAATTCGATGGTACTTCGTCAACAAAGGCCCCCGTAACACAGAGTCTTCGGAAAGATGTATCATAATGAAGTCGATTATGGAATGTTGATCTTATACATTATTGACGGTATATTGTGTTGTGTTAATAACGAAACCAATAATATTTACCGATTCTATTTATAAAGAAAAAAAAAAGCAATTTTGCGATAAAATTACAAGATAGTTAAAGGAATAGCGGATTTTTCTTTCATATGAAAAAAATTCTAATTTTCATCGGCAAAATTCTATTCGATTAGTATTTACTAAATGTAATCAAAAAAAAAGGAAAAAAAAATAAGGAAATACAACAGAATGCATAAAAAATTTATAATTAATCACAAAAATCACAATGATGACAATCATTGTCTTTTTGGATTTCATTGTTTGGTAGTTTCCCCTATCCTATATATTATATATATATATATATATATTAGTTTCTTTTTTGGGTCGAATCGGGCCAAAAATAAAATCAAGATACAGTATTATTGTGTCATAATAAATTATTTTTTTCGGTCATAACAAATTTAGATTTCATAAGATAATTTGTAAATTCGCATCGAAAGCATGCCTGATTATTAAGAGGCTCGCATTATACATGAAATAGAAATTAAATGAAAGCTCATAAGTTGAAATATTTCGACCTTACAAGTTAAAGTCAAAATGGTCGAAATCGACGCCATCATATAAGCTAATTTATTATATACAGTATAAAAATCTAAAACAAAAAGAAATGTACAATCTCGGTCAAGTTACTTCGTTTCTCATGAAATACCATCATTTGATTTTTTGCGATTATACAAATCAAATGCGCTAAATTTCAACGATTTTGCATCAGTCAATCTCGAGATAATCGCTCGAATCATTTTAAATAGAATTTGTATTATACTGTAACTGTAACTCCGGTTGATAATTCCATCGCGAATTTCTCGAGATTGACTGATGCAAAATCGTTGAAATTTAGCTCATTGGATTCAGATATTCGAAATAGATTAATTTTGGTTTCATGTATAACCAGAACCGAAAGATCCGCCAAAGTCGCAAAAAGAACCTTTAGCCTCGGATTATGAGATTAGTTTTAGTTGTTTACAACTTTATTTTCGCGTAAGTCATGAAAGGACGTTTACGTTAAGATCAATCAGAATTGTATATTACAATAACAAATTCTTTATATCCTTAACATTAAACTTTCGTATAGAATTTGTAATATTTAATTAAATTTTAAGAATAAACAAGTTATTTATAAATTAAATTTATTGTCAATTGATTCAATCATGAAATTTATTTTCAAATTTGCCTTTTAAATAAAATAATCTGTTAAATAATCTCATCTCTATTATAAATACAAATAAAGGTCTTTGATTTTAAGGTGAATAAAAAAATATATGCCAATTTGATTCGCATGTATTTGAATATTGTACGTTTGATTCACAATCTATATATGTATTCATTAATATTTTAAATCGCAATAAATAAAAAATTAAAATTTTTTTTGTTCAGAAGAGTTAATTAATTGTTCATTTAATATTCAAATATGCGGGTTGGTAAATGTCCTGATTAATTTTTAAAAAATTATTAGTTGTAAAGATTAAATTCTTTTAAAGATTATCATTATAATCAATTTTTTAATTAAAGTTACTTATTAAAATAAGTTTAAATTTCATTTTAAAATTTAAAATATCTTTAAATTTTATAAGTCCTAGGATCAGAAGTATATTTCTAATTTTTAAAGAATTTTTTTATTATAAATTAATAAAATAATTTATGTATAATAATTATTAAAAAATTTAATTAATAGTATATAAATTAAAATTATCTTTAAATTCTTTAAGACCAATAGGACTTTTACCAACCCTACATATGGGTAGTGTGCTATTAAAATTGAGGTACGGATCATATGATTTACTATGTCTTGTACCTCATTTTTAATAGCATACCACCCACCCATTTTACCTAAAAAAAAAAAAATAAAAAAAAATAATTACTATAACTCTGATAGCGAATTGAATTAACATTAATATGAGCACACATGGATTTTTCATAAAAAAATAAACAACTGTTCTTTATTTTTTGTTTTCTTGTTTTAGAGCGGTAAAGGCATCCGGGTTGTATAATGCACATCCTATACAAGGGATTAATTTGGTAGTAAAATTGACAGTTGTGGAAGTTAGAGATGTTTCTTTTTAGTTAACATTTTTGATTTTATTACATAAACTTTAGATAATAAATTCATACGCGTATAACTTGAAGAATAATTTATATTTTATTCAAATACTATTGTTATATCAAAAAATTTAAAAGAATTAAATTATAAAAATTTGTTTATTCGGTTATTTATTTTTATTATAAATATATAAAATATGTCTCTTACTTTTTGAAAACTCAATTACATGTCAAAAAAAATCAGATAACTGTTATGTGTAACTATAAAGTGCGCGTCTTGTTTATTTCTCACGATTTTCTCTAATCAATAAACTTTTTTGCAATTTGGTGATTAGAATGACAGGACCTTACATCAATTCATACTTTATTGAAATACCACCTAAAGAGTGAAAATTTGTCGATTTTTACAAGTATCGCCAGCAAGAAAATGACTTTACCAATTCGTTTCAAAAAGAAGCTTTTATTCTTAAGAGATCTCTTGAATACCTTTTGAAGACAGCACATTAAAAGCTAAGAATCATGTTGCTCTTTTGAATAACAAATATAAGGCAAGTAACACCTGTTGGTAAAGACTTAAATACTTGTTTGAAGTACTCTCTATGACTAAAAGAAGTGTCTTCATATCACTTTTTGATAATCTTCATGTTCGTTGTATAGAGTGTTTTATAAAACTTGTATGACTAAAAGAGAAGTCTTCGTGTCATCCCTTTGATGATCTTCATGTTCAACATATAATTTTTATAGATACAATAAACTCACATAGCTATGGAAAATATCTTCGTATTGTTTTCCTGATGAACTTTATGCTCGCTATGATTTACAAAATTAAAAAGATTTCTAGCATTATGGTCAAACTGATGCTTATCTACTTGTAATTAATGTTTATTTACTTATACGTTGAAAGCATCATCTTACCAATGACATAGGTTCGAAATTATTCTGGGACGAGATTGAATCATGATTAGCATTTGATATCGAAATTGAAAAAAGGAGGATGAAATGCAATTGGCAGAGGTTTGTAACATTTATATTGTTTGTTTTAGTTTGTTTACAATACAGAACTGTTAATAATATTTTTTTTTACAGGTCAGAACTGCAACTGGAATCATGAAGAGAATCGATGGGGCTATGATATGGTCGAAATTATATATTTTGTTGATTAAGAAGTTATACTTACTTATTTTATATTCTCCTTAACATCAAGAATGAATTGTTTATTCAAACTGATATAAGTTTTATTTCATTGTAGTATCTATATTAATTGTTTTATTTATATATATAAATCATTCATTGATATTAACAAAAAAAATCATCATTTCAAATTTTCAAGATGACAGAGAAATAGATCTATTTCGAATATTATTGGTAATAAGCTGACAAAATGACCATCACTACCATCTAAATCAACTCAAAAAAAGTTAACAAAGTTCCTTATTATTGTAATAACTATAATAGAAATTAGTTTTAAATCAAACCAAACTTTTTCATGAATTGGCAAGTGGTTCATCAATGATTCGTGATGACTTTACTATCGAATAATTATATTCAAATTTTAATGAATTGATAATTGATACTGGATCACCTGCCAAAATTGAACCACAAAATTTGAGAAGCAAAATGATTGATGATAATTCACAAGCTTTAAAAATTGGAATGATTGACTGTTATCCTAAATTACCGAATTTACCTCAAAAGCATACAAGAAGGTAAACAAGTCATTCGTAAGCTACTGACGATTTGAGTGACTCTAAAGATGAGCAACATACCAAGTCTTCATTAAGCGAAAATAGTAAACATAATGAAAGATGACATATCGAATCTCTTATGAGTGAAGACAAAAGTGAATTGAATGATTATCTTGTTATTGAATCTTTTGAAGATTATTCGTTGCCAAAATATGAACCATATCAAGATGAAGAGAAAGTGAAATTCAATGATTAATTTGTATGGATTTTATTATAGATAATAAACTTTTAAATTAGATTCAATATACTAGAGACTGTAACTGAGTCTCTTATAAAATTTATAAAATTAGTTCTAACTAAATTCAGTGGTGATAAGTTTAATAGATTTTCAAGTACTCTTTATTTAGTAAAGAAATTGCTTAGCCTCAAAGACCGATTCTATAGTTTCGTATCTTGTACAAAATGTCATAAACTTTACAACAGAAATGATGTGATGAATTTTCAGCAAAATGATACTTTATCAATTATGAAATGCAATCATGTTAAATTTCCAAATTTATTAATTCATGAGTTACGGCCTTATAATATACCATTGTCTCGTAAAATAGATAAATTATATTTTTTTAACCAAAATTAATTCATCCATTTAGCAGCATTTGAGAACAACTTGGTGTTATATTTCATCGACAAGGGTTTAAAAATTATCTACATCATTGGGCTAATAGAACAAGTTTTAGTAACATATTGGCTGACATATATGATAGACAAGTTTAGAAGACATTTAAAGAAAATGGTTCAGAAATCTCACTAAATTTTCAGACCTGATGTAGTTGATTCACATTTAGGCTTAATGTTGAATTTGGATTGGTTTAAACCCTTTGACAGAATAATCCATAGCACTGGAGTATTATATACTGCAATTTGTAATTTTCTAAGAGATATTCGATTCAAATGTGAAAATTTACTAATTCTTGAAATTTTGCACAGCCTAAATGAAGTGAGTTTATACAAATAAATCACTATTTAGCATCAATTGTTGATGAATTAGAGTCACTTTGGAATAGTTTGACTCTAAGAATAACAAATGTCAAAAAGGAAAGAGGATTCATGTAGCATTAATCCTTATTTCATGTGATATTGCTATAGCAAGAAATTTGTGGTCATATTTTGGCATTAGTGTCATATTATAGGTGCGAAAAGAAAGTAAATTATGAAAATCAGCAACATAATTTTGCATGGAATGAGTAATATGAATGAATGGTTTATTTCCCAGAATTTATCACAATATTGAGAGAATATACTTGGCTGGTAAAATTGCAATACAAACGCTAACAGAAAGCGATTTGTAAAGGATACCGGCGTTAGATAATCCAAGTTATTCCAGTTACCATACTTTGACCCAATTCAATTTTAATGGTCGATCCAATGCATTGTCTATTTTTAAGTATAGTGAAATAGATAGTTAAACGAATTTGGGTTGATGAGAAGGTTTTAACTTCAGATGCTTTTATAACATCAGTAAATTTAATAGGACGTAGTATTGTGTAAACTTATATTCTGTAATATTACGAAAACTTACGAGACCGCTGTAAGATTACGTAAATTGTATTTCGTAATATTCTGTAACATTACGATGTAGTACTACATAATATTATGGAATGTAAACTATGCGAAAGTTTACGGCGTAGTACTTCGTAACATTACGGTATAATATTCTGTAAAACTTACGAAAATACAAGAATTTCGAAAGTTTACGGCGTAGTATTTCG
>CAMKVN010001692.1:0-16991 GCA_946474995.1 Funneliformis geosporum
TCAATGATTTTTAGCTTGTTAAATTCGTCTCGTCTCAATGAATTAAGTATTAAATTATTAAATTAATTAAAATAATAATTATAAAATTATAGTAACTTAAACTTAGTATATGTTATCTTTTTAATCTAATGATTAAAAATTAATGAATATTTTTTATTAGATTCGTTTAAATAAGATGAATCTAATGGTTTTATTTCATAAATATCGGAGTTGTATTGTCAAAGATACATCAATTTGAAAATTGTATAGCAATACAAAAGACATATCATCTGACCAATAACATTTTAACGTCAATTATTTTTACTTAAAAAAAAAATAATGTTACATCATTCGATTAGAATTTTCTATTTTACAAACCTTTCCATTTTGGTAAACCTTGGATAAACAAACCATAAGATAACCAATTTATCCGAAAGATAGTCATTTTTTTAATATAAACCATATAAACCCATCGAAAGTAATAAAAGCAAAAAAAAAAAATTTCATTTTAAAATAATCTTTTTTTTCAAATTAAGATATGGAACATCATAACCCATTGCAGTTGGCTGATTCTTGGATTGAAGAGGCTATTTCTAAAAATCATATTAAGTATTATGAATACAACTATTTTAGCAATTTTCAATATATTGGAAGTGGAGGATTTGGAAAAGTTTATCGTGCAAATTGGAAAAAATTTAACAAAGATTTTGCACTGAAATGTTTTAACGCCAAAAACGTCACAGTTGAAGAAATCATTCACGAGGTATGATTTATATTATCTTGTATGTTCCTCTTTTATATATAAATACAATCACATGACTTGCTTCTTTGTTGTATCAATATCAATATCACAGATTAAACTTCAACGAGAAGTTGATTTTCATGATAATATCATAACCTTTTATGGCATAACTTCCCATTTAGGTAAAATAATTATTTAAAATATTGTACTTAGAAATAATGTTGACCAAATTTATATTTTAATTAGATCAAAATGATCAGCTGAAGTATATGTTAGTATTGGAACATGCCGATGGAGGCACACTTCGAAACCATTTGAAAAAATTCTTTAATGAACTTACCTGGAATGATAAATACAATTTGGCATTTCAATTGGCTAGTGCTGTATCATGCTTACATGATGAAGAAATTGTACATCGTGATTTGGTAAATAATTTATTATATGCTTTACTAAAAAAAAAATATTTAAATATTAAACTTTTTGTTATAAAAATAGCATTCCAACAATATATTAGTTCATCGTAATATTATAAAACTGGCGGATTTTGGTTTATCAAAAACATTTGAAGAAGTAACTAAATCCTCAAATGATTTTGGTATAATTCCCTACATTGACCCAAAAAAGTTCAAATCAAAATCTTATAAGTTGAACGAAAAGAGTGATGTATATAGTGTTGGCGTGCTTTTATGGGAGTTATCAAGTGGACGTGCCCCCTTTTGTATTGAAGGTGAACGATATGATTTCGACCTAATTAATAGAATTTCGGATGGTTTTAGAGAAGAAATTATTCCAGACACACCCGAAGATTATGTAAAAGTTTATATTGGTAAATATATATATTAATTCAATGATAATTATAACTTGAATTTCTGATCATTAAAACTTTTTTTTTTAGAGTGTTGGGATAATGAACCAGATAATCGCCCAGATATGAGTAAAGTACTTGAAATAATTAGTAAATTAAAAAGTAATTATTACCTTGCGTTAAAAAATCAAACTAACGATCATAAATCAAATGTCCAATTATCGAAAAAACTAAACATTAATAGTTCTTCGTCATATGCATTGCATAGTGAATTATCTCAACTTATACAAAATTTTGATAAAATGAATTTGAACAATATTAAATGATGAATTTTTTTTTTATCTAAGAATGAAAATCAAACATTTTTAGAAATTGCTAATGGTATAATCAAATTTCGTGATATACCTGGAATGAGATAAGTAAAAAGCATTTAATCTATTTATTAGTCTTCAAAATTATTTATTAATGAAATTCTCATTGAAAGTACTAAGATTGATATATAAAAAGCTGCGAAATTGGTTACTTATGCAAAAAGCCTTCATTATATGAATTTAAGAGGTGTTGGTATATATAATAATAAAGAAAGTTAGCTTGTGAATATTTTTCCCGGTAAACATTAAGTAATGATATGGCATGTAAAGTTCATTATTATTATCTGGTATAATGCACATTTAATAAATTTTATTTCATATATGTTTTGCTTTTTTTCGTTAGCATTATGTAAAGTAGGTAATACGGGAATCCATGGATATCTCATGATATTCATGGAAATTCCACCGTGAGATACTTTTTTTATTAACGCCCCGTGATTTTTAAAAAACAGTTTATTTTCCCCTTCCCTTATTCTTTTTTTATCCAAATTTTTAACCGTGACTAAAAAAAAATGAAAAATGCCTCAACGCGTTAATAAAAAAAAACAATAAAAATACTTCAAACCTGTTTTTACTAGTGCAAGTGCTCTTCACCTTTTGAAATTCCAGAAAAACTTAATTTTTATCGGAACAAAGCAATAGTTAAAAATACTGAAAAGTCAAGCAAAAACAGTGAAACATGGTGTTGATTTATTAAAAATTTCACCAATTCATGGAATTAATTTCAATGGCATTAATAGCTCAACCAAGTTCAAAATTGAATATTAATAATACTACATCTGATGAATTTTCTTCTGACGATATTCAAAAGAAATTTCCCATCTATAATAATTGTCTTTTTAATAATGTAACTTTTAACTTTAAACATTAGTTTTTATATTTGTGGCATAAATAATAAATATAATAATAATTAGTAACACGTCATATTAAAATCATATGCATAAAGAGCCAACCGAAATATTTTTTTTGACTGACCGGACAATTTGTCAAAGGTAGTTTATTAAACATGAAACATTTACAAAAGTAAATAATATCCATGAAATTATTTGTACCGGAATTCTGTGTATAAGAAAGAATAAATGTATAAATATTTATAATATTTATAGTTATTTATAAAGTTGTAAAGAGCATATAATTAAAGTTTTTGTACTTGAAGAATAACTGGTTCTTTTGTCATCGTTTAATAATTTATTTAGATATCATAATTATAAATTGTTAATTCCTAAATAAATATCTTATCCGCAAGTATATTATAGTAGTTTGTCTGCTATAATAAAAATTACATATACATGTATAGTAGTTACTCCACGTTTGAGTATCGGGTAATGAATATTTTAATTGTTTGTTCGGTTAGTTATTAATGTATGCTTTATAAAAGGTTCATATTTCATATTTTAGAACGGAATTTTTTCTCCATTCTTTCCTCGTTTTGCGCCTTTGTCATACCACAAAAGTTCGGCATAAGTGTAACGATAAGAATCAATAGATTTTTTCTTTACCGTTATAAACAAAATAAGTAATATTATAGGTCAATGGAGGAACAATATGCTGTCTGTACGACGTTTGTATTTTTCATAAATAATATTTGATAGAAATTTTACCCTTGGAGGTTTTGGATGACTTCAGGTGGAAGTAAATTGCTGTCAATTAAGTAAAGTTGGAACTTTGGAAATTAAAATCATTTTGTGAAGTATTATTTTGCCTATTTTGCCCACTGTATTCACTGTATTATTTGAAAAAAAGTGATAATTTATAAATTGAAGATTTTCCTTTTACTTTCGATGATAGGATTTTTATATTATTAATTTTATGACGCAAAAAAAAAAAATTCCTAGTAATTATTTGTAAATTTTATTATATTTTAATAAAATAATATTTATATTTCATTTTAAATCGTTTTTTAGTAAATACATACATTAAATCATTATATATTCCGTTTATATTCTGGATATTATTTACAGTATTTTATGATGTATTTTTCTCTCAAATATACATTTACATCAAAATTCTAAATTAAAATTCTGTTTTTCTGTTCAGTATGATTAATATTACTATAAGTTTCTCTGCATATTATTTGTTTGTAAGACTAATATTACTATTTGCGTGATACAGAGATTTTTGTTTTTGTTTTTTCTGACCTTGAACAACTATGTAAATATAATTCACAAATTTTATTATAAAACTTAAAATGCGCATATCCAGCATGTTCTGACATTAACGAATGAAAAGTTTCTCATTGTTAATGTGGAATACATTTAATTTAGGAGAAAAGTTCCGTCTTAATGAAGTAAATAACACAATCTCCTATGCTGACTTTGCCAGATATGAGGATTTCGTATTTTTCTATGAATGTATTGTAAATAATGTTCTTTGTTACTACAAATGACACATTAACAAGTTACTCATAGCAAATTACGAATTTGCTTTGGAGGAATCAAGAACACTAAAAAGGCTGTCGAGGTTTTCTACGCTAAAAGTCTGAATGTACAGTAGCTCTTTCACGTTGACGTTTTACGCAATTCTCTTTTTTTTTGAAAAAAAATCGTTTAATAATTGAAGTCACAGATTTCTGCTGCTACTTGTGAGACTTTTTCCTATTGATTCGTAGCCTCGAAGTTACCACTGTCACAACTTTACTTAACTTACTTGCAATTTCGGAAAAATATTTACCTTAACACCTGAATTAATTTAGTAAATGTGTTGTGGAAAAATAAAGATGGGCTCTTTGCAATGTCAAATATATTTTTCTGCTCATATTTATCATTAACTCAATTTTTTGCGGTTCCATAATAAAGCATATGATGCATATGATAAGAGGATAAATACAGTTAATAATAAGGATGCTTTTTTTTTTTTAGCTAAATCCTGTCTTTAGAGTTTAATAACAAAAGGCATGCTTTCAATTTTACATCTTATAGAAACCTATACCGATAATTCTGCAATATTCATAAACTAGTATTTATTTTCCAATTCGTTCTTTTGTCGCAGTTTTTTCTCTAATTTTGTGCTAACCTTATTCTCTCGTGATATTAAATTAACATTTATTATTTAAGAAATAGTTATAGTTTATATTTTATTTTTAAATTTTAAACTAGTACCACCAAAAACGGAAAATTGACAAATGTAACGATCAACTTTTGATCTGCTTCTGCACATTAGGAAGGTTTTAGTATTTTATCGAATGAAAATTACTTCGTATCACAGGTGTCACGTGTTTTATGTTTATATTGCATGTGTTATTTGTCACACCGTGTCACGCCTCCCTTTTTTCATTTTCTAGGGACTGAGAATTTTTTTCACCGCTAAAAATATTTGTTTCATCCCCCTTAAATGTCACCGATCACATACCACGATTGCCCGAATGCCAATTTTCCGAAATCCAATTTCCCGAATTGGATAATTTCCCGATATTTATAGCAATAGAGCAAATGGGATTCGGGAATATGGACATCGGGGTATTGGGTCCGGAAAATTTGGTGTTCGGAATTCGGGAAAATGTCTATTTGACTTCGGGAAAAGATATATTCGGGAAATTAGTATTCGGGAACTTGTCTGATAAGGAATTAACACTGGTGATAAATAAATAGCAAACTCCTTATCGAATACCTTTCGAATATAAAAAGCAAATAAAGTTCGTTTAAAGTATTGCGTTTTTTATGTTTTTTATTTAAAAAATAAATCAAGATATAGAACATAAAAATCCATTGCAGTTATCTGACACTTGGATTTAAGAGGTTATTTCTAAAAAAAAAAAAAAAAAAAAAAAAAACATCTCAAATATTATTGATATAACTATTTTAGCAATTTCAATAAATTGGAAGTGAAGGATTTGGGGGTTAAAAAATTTCAGTACAAAATCTTGGTTTAATTCTTTCCAATTTGCAAGATAGACTTTTTCCAACGTCACAGTTGAAAAATCATATTCAATAAACCGACAATGTTTTGTATCAATCTTTTATTTTTTCCTGGAAATTTTTAAGGATTATTTTACGAAAATACAAATTTAAAAATGATTCTTCGCTCCGTCATTATTAACATATTCTAATGTAAATAATAGTAAAATATAAACACACCAAAATGAGATAAATCTTTATTTGAAAGTGATGAAAGTGATGAAAATGATTTATCTTTCTATAGAGGAAAAAATCGACAAAATAAACAAAACAAATCCTAGTAGAAGTTCCAATTTATTTTCTCAAAAAAAAAAAAAAAACTTTAAAATCTCGTAAATAAAATAAAAGAAAGACCTAAAAAAATAATGTAAATTAAAATTTAATGCATCAGAAAATCAAAAATCCAAATCCTATTTTGATTGGTAAACAAAAAAATTTTTTTTTTTGCGTTTGTTTTATTTATTCCTTGATTTAGTCGTAAATATTTGACCAAATAGTAAATATTAATTATGTGTCAAGAGTGATACGGAAAACAGTGGGGTAAGTTCAGACCATCTGTGTGGGGTATAACGCTAAATTTGATATGTATGGCTTCAAAAATATTACACAATAAACAAACAGATCGTCGACCCTACACCAGTGTTTTCCGTCTTTACCTGGATTTTGAATCCCTTTGACATACAAAATATACAAAATATCTGAATATACTTATATTTATGAATATCTTATAATGATAAATAATATAAATTGAGCTCCCTTTCACATCATGTTTATATGTATGTTTTGCATTTCAAGATAAACAAATCTGTTTCTGGAAATTGCTTATGTATGACATACATAGTTAACTTATTTTTTGAGATTATTTTAACCGTGCCATTCGATATTTGACATTATCTTCTCAATCTCAAGATGTTTAATTAACCTAATTGAATATTCATGGTATGACCTTAAACGAAGGCGCAATAAACATTCTATGCATCCAAAACTCGAGGAAGAGAATGGTGAAAACCATATGAAAATTTATAAAGCATACATTAAGAATCGACCATATAAATAAATAAAATATTTAGTGTGGTGTAATATAAAATTAGCTACTGTATAATTATTTTTATTGTTATTTAACATTAAGTTAGTCGAAGAAGAAGGGTTGTCACAACCTTTCATTGCACGGAATTTTATGAACTTGATCCGAAACCACGTAAATCATATTTTTATTTTATAAAGTAATCCACAAAAACTTTCAAATTGTTTTGTAATAATATTTTTTTATTTAAAAGAGAAAATAAATAGTTTTAATTATTGTATTTAATTTTTTATCTTGTATTGGAGTATCTCCCCCAGAGGAGGTGTAGGTTATAGACATTTAAGAATTATTTTATGTGTAGAGCGTTTGAACGAGTCCAAGTATTTTCCTTTAATTGTTATTTTCATTAATTTTTTCAGTAACAAAGAGCATATAATTGAAAATTTTGTTATTGATGAATAAGTGGTTATTGGTTAAAAAAGGAATGATTTTATTTTTAATTAAATTCAATATAAAAAAAAATATACATAAAAAAAAATTTTTTTTATATATACCCGAATATAATATTATCACGATTTTCAAGATTATGGAACAAAATTATTGGATTTACGAAAATTGGTTTAAAAAAGGAATGAAGTTTAAATCTATCAATTAAAAATATTTAGATTTGCAAAACCCTGAGTATATATATAATTTACCGATTTTTTTTTTATATATCGATATATATTTGTACATTGTTATTATTCATCTCAATATAAAACAAAGAAAATAAAATAAACAATAAAAAAATTTATTTATATATACCCCCATTGAATTATCGAAAAATTTTCCATTTAATAATATCGCGTTTTTCAAAACTATGGAACAAAATAATCATTCTCATAATGACATTTTCCAAAGATCCAACTATTTTGAAATTAACAATTTAATTCAAAACTCACAAACTGAAAATTTTTCATCAAATAATTTCTATCCACCAGCTGTCGCCAAAAACCTACAAGCGGAAACGTTTCCATTAAGTCACACCAATTTCTATCCACCAGTCGTTCAATATTCTCAACCCAATTTCTATCCACCAACTGTCGTCCCAAACTTACAAGCGGAAAGGTTCCCATCAAATTACAGCAATGCCTATCCACCAGCTGTCTTCCAATACCAACAAGCGCAAAGGTTTCCATCAAATTACAGCAACGTCTATCCACCAGCTGTCGTCCAAATCCCACAAGCGGAAAATTTTTCATCAAATACTAATTATGGAAATGCTACTACTTATAGTATTCTTTGTTATACTACGAACAAACGTCACCATTGACCAGACCACCAAATATAGCTCTTCATCAAATAATCCAGAAATCTTCACACTATCCTGGTTTCAACATTTATTTCGAGTCATTCCTGATTTTTGAAAATTAAACACACGAATAATACCTAATATACTTCTTTGAATAATATCAAAAATAATTCTCAATATAACAACAAACCTTTCGTCGAAATTAAATAGTTAATTATGATAACTTAGTAAAATTTCCCAATGACATCATTATTTTGTACGTGAAAGTAATCGATATTTTATTGTTGATATTTTTTTTCTTTTTTTCTTTCTTTTATAATTTTTATATTGGTAATTAGAAAATCTCATTATCATACCCCTCTTAAAAAGACAAATTAGACTTAAACAAATTAGACTTAAATTATAAAATTTTCTCACTGTTTAAAAAAATTAAAATATACTTTGATTATATATATAATCCAAATAAACTATTATTTATCCAACTAAATTAATGTTAATTGATTTCTTGATTTTGTTTAAATTCTTATAAACCAGAAATTATGCTTGTTAATACGACTTTCTTTTAATATAAAATAAGAAAATGTATCCCATAAACGCGACCTTCCATTAATTTAAAATATCGAAATAATTTTTTTAAAAAAAAAAAATTTCATATTTGTAGCTTTCATAAGTTTTGGCCATCATTAATTCCAAGCATCACTATATTAGATAAAATAGTAACTTTATTTTTGTCAGTTTGGAGATATTACGTTGAAAAATTGTAAAGAGAGGTTGATATGCTTCTGCGAGATGTTATTGGATCTCATTATATTTACCTTTGAAAGATTTTCATTTCTGTCGCACGTCATATCATTAAAGCAGTGTTGGGCAATTGGACAATTTGGACAGTTTTGGACAGGTTTTGGACACAATTTCATATGTCCAAAACCTTGTCCAAAATATTTAAAACTAAAAAATAAGTCCAAAACCCATCATTGCATTAAAGTATCGATCCAGATAACGAAATTATTAATAATTGAAGCGTGTAAAATTGAGTCGGTGGATACCTATAAAGAATTTGAGAAGTACTATCAAATATTTGCTCGTGAACATTCATTATTTTGTGAATGGGATTCGTTAACTATTTGTGAAATACAAATTTGAAATTAATACTTTTGTGAAAATTTAACGAGTCTGGAATAAAATTTCCATTAACTGATTAAAAATAAAATATTTCATTACCTATCTTTACATTTATGAAAGTAATTAATTGTCTAAATTTAAAAAAACCATAGAAACTTCTTTGCAGGTTCTTGAATAAAAGGAGAATATAGCAACGAAAATGGAAAACATTCCTGTAGCTTTCGTACCTGTCTTTACTATATTCCTTGTTCTGAAATCTAATGACGATGTCAACTGACAAGATGATGAGGTATCCTTTTCTGTTGCATAATTTATATACTTGATGCTCGATGAAGTGCGTAAAACGTCTCCTTTATTAAATTCAGTTTTATTGGAAATTTCCGATAACTTTTCGGACCTGTTTTTTACAAGGCATGAATGATGCTTTGAGTTATTCTATAACAACATAATTTGCGATAATTTTAGCGAATTTATCGACCTTTTATTATTAAGTTTTTTGCACCATTTCTTTATCTAGAAGTCTAGATTTTTTTTTTTTTGATAATTGGGCAACCTTTTTCAATGTAATCCTTTTAATAATAGACTAGTCAAATCAAACCTTATTTTTTTAATACATAAATGTGGTTTTTAAAAAATACTCTTTTTTTTATTTTAAGAATTCATTTAATTATCCTTGAATTTATACAATTAATAATAATGACACTTGAGCAAATTTTAAAACTTCTCTATAATCGAATCTCACAAGAAGAATCGTTAGAAAGTATTTCTAACCAAAAAAAAAAAAGGAAAAGCTACAAAGATTAGTTAATTTTCAAACAATTGTGGAAATGATTTGCCGAATTCATTTATTTATGGAAACGGCTAACCTAAAAACGATGTTTGCATTGTACAATTGTTTGAGCACCTTACAAGTTAGCCATTTTGATTTCTTATTAAAGGAGAGTGGTCCGCTCCTTTATGTTGTGGATGTTTTTTTTTTTGTACCCCAGGCAAAAATTTTATGTTATGATTTCATTTGCAATTATAGTTTCTATAAAAGGAATTTTAAGAAAGAGACATTACTTTATTCATATTACCAAATAAATCTATTTTGAAAGTTTAAAGGTTAGGTGAAAATTTAATTAAATCTCATATAATGCAAGCTCCCGTTATTAAAATATGTAATAGTAAAATCCTTTCTACTTCTTTCTATTTATTCTTTTTTAATTGTTTTGTTCCTTATTGATGCGCATGATAAAAGTAAAAAACCGCAAGAAAAGGGTAAAATTTCCGGTCATGGTCATTGACATTCATTTGATTGTTTATAGATGATTTATGTGTCCATTCGATTTTTTTTTTCATCATTTATATAAACCATGACAACCACAAAAAAAAACACTCACACCGACATTTCACTGATCTAGTGAGCGTGCCGTCCTATATAACCTAAGTAATTATCGCAACAAAGATAATTTTGTTTTCGCCTGTTTGCCAAAGTGAAGTTTTCTTATTTGATCTCTTTTCAATCACCCACACCCCGTTTTTGATAAAAAAAATAAATAAAATTGTATAAACTCGTTTTTTATAATCTTTGAAATAAAGATTCTACCGCTATTATTAACTTGAAAGAACGTTTACACACTTCATAAACTATTTCTTTTACCCGAGAAAAGTCATAAAATATCAAAATACCTTATTTCAAAGGCATATCATAACACAATTCAAAACAAAATGGTTCAGAATAAAATCAAACCAATCCGTCCGAATAGCTAACAAGTGAAGAAGGTTTATCTGGTAAAAATCAAGTTGAAGTGGATTTCTCGCTTCTAAAATATTTTTTCCGATAAAACCTTCTATAACTTAAATCAAAATTGTTGAAGATTATCATTTTTAAAAAAAAAAAAAATAAAACCAATAAGTTATCTGTGCATCATGGATGTTTTTTTTGTTCATGTGTACTTTTCACTTTTAAATGTATATATATCGATCGTATTTTAGAAGCCCAAAGGAAATGGCACCTTTTTTATTTCTGATTATTAAAGATTAAAACAAGTTTAGAAAGATAACTCTATTCAAATGTTCGGATACGATTAAGATAGTAGTAATATAAATATTAAAATAATCTATTTGTATCTAATAATTTAACTCATATATTATATTTAGTCTTTTACATCTATATATATTAAAAAATAAATAAAATAAAAATGGTTGATTACTCTATACAAATTTTCTTGTGAGAGTTTGAACCCACTTTTGATTCACGATTGTTTAATGTTAAGATCATGTGATTTACTTTGAAATAGAGGAAAAACCATGCTCAAAAAATGAGTTTGGTTAAAATAAAACAAACATATTGTATGCTATATGATGAAATGTGGCAGGATACGAAACGTGCAACTCAATATTTCATCACCAATAAAAAAGGAATGGTTTATATTTGTCCAATATTATAAACGTCGTGATTTTTATAAGCCTCCTATAATACATTACGCGTTATTGCATCACTCTCGTGGGCATTAACCAAATTCGAGAAACGGAAATTATATACTGTATATTTATAAAGGGTGGTGGTAATACAATTAAAATTGGAATCATTCTTTCAAAAAATCCCTGTTTTAGATAATTAACAAAGAATAAATTAAATTATATAAATGTAGAAAAAAAAAATAATATGATGTAGAAAAAAGGACCAAATTGACAAATTTATACTACTTGAAAATTTTATTTTTACAATTTGGTCCCTTTTCTCGGCATTCATCCTATATCTTTTTTTTTTTTTTAAAAAAAAAAAAAAAAAAAGATTGCGGGATGTGTCAAAATTTTCTCGACTGATCACACGCCATCTAAAATATATGTGATCTCCATTTTGTAATTACGATTCAAAATAAAGTTGATTGAAATATTAGAGAATTGACGAGGTATTGTTAACTTTACAGGATCCGCGTTATTATTTCTATTATTAAGCGTAAATGATCATTAATATGTTAAATAAATTGACGAACGGCGCATTGTCATGTAACAAACCCTTACTGTTGACGGTCCTCAAGAGGTTGATGACTTCTTGGAACGCGTAGATTTCTATTTCTACGAGGTATTTGATCTTCTGCAGTTTAAATTTATTTTTTTTATTATTTAATATCAAATCAAAAGCATATACATACAATAAGGTAATAGCATATTTACCGTTAAGGGCATAATAACTATTTTTCGAAAACGAATTTTTTTATTATTGAAATATTTCCACAAAAAAATTTTTTTAAAGAAAGATGAGCGAAATAAATGTGTTTTACTGTTTTCTGCAATCTGAAGGTGTTCTTCCGAGTTCAGATGCGATCGGATCCCACAATTTGGTACCATGTTCGTTGGCGAAATTGTTAAGTTTTCCTTTTTCCTGAAAGAAAGGAAAAAAAAAAAGGTCAAAACAATGATAAGGTTGATATACTATATACATATACGTACACTAATAGACCATGGCCTACCCATTTTGATTTTTTTTTTTTGAAGAAAAAAAAATTTTTCGTCTCAAAGGATGTGCTTTTAAAATAATTTAATTTAAAGAATGCTTTAACTTCTTTTAGCCTATTTTTCTCGACTATTCCTAATCAAATCATAACGAAATTCTGATGTCAGAAAAAAATGATTGCCCTGTCCTGCTTGGGTGTGATAAACATTGCAGATTTCCATATTTATGTAATGTTGTTAAAATAATTTAGGCATGTATTGTTTATATTGTTTGAGTGTAAAAAAATTTTTGATTTTTCATTAATAATAAAAATTAAGTTGTTAAGGAAATTGATGGGAATTAATAAAAATACGAGAAAAATCAATCTTTTTTATATGGGATATTTGTCAGTCAATTCATTGTAACATTTGCCTCACCTATTTTTATTTGAGGAAAAATTTTTGTACAGATAACCATGTGGGTTTTAATAAATAAACCCCTAAAGAGAAATGTTTCTGTAACATGCATATGCATCGTAGAACAGTGATACGTTCATTTTAATACTTTCCTATCCTACAATGAAAAAAAATATATATTTTGCAGAGTGGGTGTATTTAAAAAAATAACAATTGTTGCTTGTTAAATTTGGATTGTTGATTTTTCATAAATAAATAACATTGAATATTTAAATATTACTAATATGGGCTCTTTAAAAAAAAAAAATTTTTTTTTATAGTTTCGTAAATTTATATAATTTTATAATTTTAATAAATTTTTTAATAATATAATAAACTATTAAAATGATTATAGAAGTTATTAAATTTAAAATTAATAAAATAAAACATTTAATGTTTCAAAATATTTAATTTACAAAATACTTTTATATTGTAATTTATAATTTATATATTTTAGATTATTATAAGAATATATTAAAAGAATAAAAATTTTAATATTTTAAATCAGCATTAATTCTTAAATTTTATTAACCTTTATTGAAAAAGTATCAAAAGATTAAAACTACTGTGTATTAAAAAAATTAAATTCTAACAATTATGTTTGTTTTGTAATATAAATTTAAATTAATAGTAAGTTTGTTTTTTAGAAATAATGCTCTGTGTGACGATTCAATTTTAATATATAATATAATTATGAAGCATTTGAAGTAATTTGATGATGTCTGGTGTCTTCACAAAACAGTTTACGTTCTTTTTCTAATTCGTCGGCAAATTTTAAGAAAGCCTCATCTTTTTCTTTAAAATTATTAACATCAACAAAATTATAGCTTCTATTAATAGCAATATTTAGATGCTTCTCGTTACTCGATCTATGATATTTTTCTTGAATATCATTCCAAATAAAATTTTGTGTATAATATATATCAGTAGCATGCACCATCCTATGAAAGACAACTCTATTCGTTGGTAGATGAAGATAATATGAACTCATAATTATTTTATCCCCACTATAATCACCAAGTCTCTTTCGAGCCAATTCGTTAATTTCATCAAAGCGTCCTTGTGTTAAAAGATCCTTGCTAAAACTGTCATGAAAAATCAAATCATCCCCATCTATAAACCTATCCGAGAATCTTTTAGCAAAATTGCTCTTTCCAGTACCCGTAGCGGCAAAGATAATCAACAATGGAACTTTATTTTGGTTACCCTTGATACTATTATTTTCAGTATCACTATAATCGTTAATATTATTATTCATTTTATTAAATATAAAGAAAATAAGAATGAAAATTTTTCTTCTGCCAACATCCAAACGGGTGTAACATAAGTTTAATTTAAACTTTCCATATAGATTATCAATCCATCAAAATTCAGCCACTTATCCAATAAATGTGTCTTTTTTTAATGACAATATTTCTTAATATGCACATGATATTTTGGCGCACTATACCTTTTTTACGTGTGCTTTTTTAGTTTGTTTATTTATGAGTTTCTTAATGATAATATTTGACGCTTATTATTCAATGAAGTCTCCTTTATTCCATAACCCATGTATTCAAGTCACGAAGCTCAAAGGATATGCATTTAAATATTAATGCAGGTAAAATTACATTTTAAATAAAAATTAATATTTTAAAAAGTTCTATTCTTTACGGATAGACTTTACTCCGATATTCACTTTTAATACCAAAGCCATTCTTTGTATCAGTTGTTGTTGAATACAAAACAACTTTTATGTGAGTCATATTCCTAATCTCGTAATGCTATTTATCCTATCTGATTAAATAATTCTATTTTTACAGAATCGAAATCAAATAATGCTGTGGTCAACCATGATAACGAATTCATCTACAACTCGAATAAAACATTAAATAAGTATAGCTTTTATGATATTACACCAAGTCTCAATGGGTTAATGGAACTTATACGTTAAAATGGAATGTAATTCCAATAATTGGGATGATAAAGTATGGTCGTGCCGATTCAAATGATTCAAAGTTCACTTATGCTTTCCCGATCATTAATAGCTCTGCTGCATACAAATAACAATAAACTATTGTTATATAGAGATGATAGAACAATAATTTATAAAATATATATTTTTTTATTTATTTTTCTGATTAAAGCATCACAGATCACCGAACCAAATTAAATCTGGAACAATTCAAAACTTGAATCTCTCAAATAATTTTAAAAAATTAATGAGGATTGTATTTTTATTCTTTGAGAACGAATAAAAAGGTAAAATTCTGAAGGCATACAAATTGCAAGCAAATTCCTATAATAAAAGGTGTAATAATATAATACTAATAAAGCTGTTATTAAAGCAATCATTAATAAATATTTAATAAATAAAATTTCTTTTAAATACAATAAATTTAATAATAGTATTAAATAATATTTATTACTATTTTTAAGAAGTTTATAATAAAGAAAGAATGCTAAAAAAAAATCTGGTTTTGATTATATTAAGATTTTATTACATTAAATCTAATTATATTAAAAACTAAAATGTAATAATAATAATTAGATTTATAAAAGAAATTATAAGAGAAATTTTAAAAATAATAATTTTGATAAATATTATATTGTTATAATTACTAATTTACTAGAAAAAATTTGAGTTTATTTATAAGTAAATTAATTGATTTAAGTAATTTTTTTTGAGTTTTATATTTGAAAGATAATATTTTACTTAATAAATAAAATAATATTTTAAATTTACTAGTTAATTTTTGTTATACTAGATTTTTAGTAGTTTTTTAATATAAAATTCTTATAATTTATCCTATTTTAAATAAAATTATTTAATTCTTAATAAAGTTTTTAATTTAAAAATGATTAAAATATTTTATAATATATACAGTAAGACCTTTATATACTGATATTCTATATACCGATATACTATTAAAAACTTTATATACTGATAGAATTTTATTTACCTACTATATTTGAGATCATATAAATATCAGTATAATTTAATATAATGATATCTTTTAAAAAAAATTCTATATGTCCCAACTTATCGTTATATAAAGGTTTGACTGTATATTCTTTTTAATTAAATATACTTGTATAAATTTTATTTATAACTTATAATTTAATTAATTATTATAACCTAATAAATTATAATTTATAATCTAAAAAACTTAATTTTAAAATAAAATTAGATTATAAAATTAAATTTTCTTTATAAAAAAATTTATTTATATAATCATAATTTAATATAATAAATCTTAATATAGTAATTCTTAATAAATTTTATAAAAATTATTATTTATTATATTAAGTTTACATAATCTTTTAATTATAATGAAAATAATATTTCTTTAATAGTTTTGCTTTCAAATTTAAAAGAAATTTTACTTACTAATTAAAATTAATTATCATATAAATAATATTTTTATAATAAAATTTATAATAATTTTTAAGTAAAATCAAAAAAAATTATAATTAATTAGTAATATTTACATTAATTTAAGATAAAAATAATGTTTCAGGCTAAATCCTATTTTAAATTCTAAATATTTTAGATTTTGATGAAAATTCTAAATATAATCCTAAATTTTATAATCTAGACAAAACTTAAATAACTTAAATATAAGTCTAATATAAAGCTCTGAACAGGTCAGGTCAGATCAGGTAATTGACTTGACCCAATCTGATAAGGTCAGGTCGAGTCAGACATAAAATTGACCTGAATTAAATATATATTTGACCTGACTCGATCTGACCTGACCTGTCTAAAAAAGGAAACTAAACAATTATTAATTTTGTTCAATATTTTTTTAAAAAAATATAAAAAAATATTGATACATTTTTACATTTGATTATTTTTCAAAAAAAAGATACTAATATAATTATTTTAACTGCAGAATTTAAAATTAT